>JAQFYB010005502.1:0-13928 GCA_034694085.1 Pogonognathellus longicornis | reverse complement strand
ATTTGTAGTCCCATGTAAATTTCGCAACTACATTTGTAGTCCCATGTAAATTTCGCAACTACATTTGTAGTCCAATGGAAACAAAAATTTTCTTCAGATTTTGAATTTTAAAAAATTCAAATTTTGGTCTACAGAATTCAAAGAAACGGTAGAAGATAACTGAATTGTTTTGTGACGAATACAAAAAATCCCAAGTTACCTGGTTGAAGGCAAAATGGATTAATTTTAATACAAAGTTGAAAAACTACAAATGTAGTAGGTTGGGTAAAGGACGGGTTAAAGTATGATTCGATATATTTATACTATGTATTGCGTCATTGATCTTACATCTTTTCCCATCCTCGTAGTTAAGCCTTAATATAAATTCACTTATTTTTTCAGTAATAATATATTGTTCATTTTCATGAAATTTTTGCGATTTAGGACACTTTTTTGGCAAAAAAACCTATTTTTTTGGTATTTCGCTTAGGGCACGTGCTCTAGTGCCCTGCCGCTAGATACAGCCTTGGCGACAATGTTTTAGGAAATCCTTTTTTCTTTAGATTGATCCGAATTACATCTCTGCAGGTTTAATAGTTGTGAAGTGGCCATCAATTTACGAAGACAACTTTTTGTGTACCCATCCTCGTGGGCGAGAGACGAAGATGAAGAGCCGACAAGGCAGTATGAAAGCAATTACAACAAACAATGCCGGCTTGTCGGCTCTTCATCGATGTATCAGCTAACTGGTACCGTTTCATATTAAGTAAAAAGTTTTGTTCGTAAACTGATTGGTACTTCGAAACTATAAAACCTACAGAGAAGTAAATTGGACCATTGGAATGAAAAAAGGATTTCTTAAAACTTTGTCGCTGGTCAATGTCTATTATCTCGTTTCGTTTTCGAAATCTGGGGTGATAAAGAAAAAATGGACGAAAGAAATGTATTTTACGCACCCTCTCATTTCATATATGCCGAAAATCGACAAAGCTGACTTATGGAACTCGGTAATTAAAAACAGTGACTGTATACACACACGTTATACCAGGCGCGTACCCAGGGGTTACACGTGGGCCCCCCAGAATGGCCAAAAATTAGGTTATTTTACCAAATAACGAAAAAATTCTTATGCATTTTAAGTTGGTTTTTACCTAATTAATAGGCGCTATTGTGAACTAAATTGTACCTAATATTCAATTTTTCTCTCCCAATACTTTATAATCTTGCTGTGCACCCCTGTGCTTATGATCCTGGGTACGCGCCTGCGTTATACTGTGCAAAGTAACAAGAATTTCAATTAGTAAAATTAGTTTTGCAAAAGTGGCACGCCTCAGTGAAGCCTCCAAATTTAGTCATGAATATTGAGAATACAATTACTGTTTTCAATTAGTAGTTGATTTGCATGCTCAATACAATAACACATCTTAAGGTTTGGTTTCTGAAAAATCTATGTAATGCATTATAATTTAGTGTACACCAACATACAACGATTGGCTAAGAATACTGGCCTCAAAATTTGATTTTGGAGGGAAACGAATTAATGCAATAGCATTCACAGAGTTTCCGAGTTATCCGATATAGGAGCGTGCACATATTACGTCAACAAAAAATCGAGTTTTTTGGATTCCCCCCACGTACCCCCACTCCCCCTGTTGACGTCAACATTTTATGAAAATAATAATACAGAATTAAGTATATTAATTTTAAATTATTTTTTCTTCTGCAGTTTCAAGGTGCATTTTGAGGACAATTTAATTCCTGACTAAATTCAGAAAATCAATACGTCAAATACTGTTGCAAAGCATTTTACATTTTATTTTTAGTGTATTCAGTTTTCTCAAATCACCTTGATTTGAATTAATTTATTCCGTTTTTGTCAGTTGAGTTCAGTACATGAAAAAACTAACTTGTTTACATTATGATTGCATTGGACACTGATGAACTACTAGCAAGCATGTATCAGTAAAAGGGGATAAATGAAGAACTGGAATTTATGATTAAGAGCGCAGCGGATTTACAATCCTGGCAGATTTTCAACGTTTTAATAAAGATACAAATTATATTATAATTAAGGATTATCATAGTCAAGCTAAAATACACCAAATTCGCGCGTAGCGCGAAAAATATCCTTATATTTTGCACTTTTATATGAAAATCCTTGTTCAAATGTTAGTCGACGTCAACATTTGAGGTACCCCCACCCACCCCTATGTCAACAGGTGTCAACTTTTGTTGAAACTACCTCCCCCCCTAGCTGTTGACGTAATTTGTGCACGCTCCCTATACGCTAAGACTTAACATATTCACATAGGCAGGTTAGGTTCCGGATAACTAGTTGCAGATAACGATTGCTTTTTCCAACACGATTCTGCATTATGTATATCAAAATTATTTGCATCTTTGAAATGCAAATTCGTTTAGAAATTCAAAATGCTTCACATTATGTAGTTAATATTTTCTCTACAATACTGTACTTTCAAATTTCAAAAAAAGTAAAATATAGAAGATATCGAAGTTTGAAATATTTAAAAAGCTATATTTTTGTATTTGAAAGAAATTTGAAAGTACAGTGCTGTAGAGAAAACTTCACTGCATAATGTGAAGCATTTTGAATTTCAAAACGAGCTTTCGACTAAAAGTATATATTTTGATTTGTTATTGCTTTTCTGACCATATCATTTAAGCCAGAACCCATCCTTAAGAAAGTAACGATAAAAAATGATCTTCTTATGTCTTTGTTGGCATCTAAATATTGACGAAGTTATGAGAATTCAGTCACTATTTTCAATTAGTAGTTTTTAATTTTGATTAGCATGTTCAATACAATAACACCGCTTAAGAAAGTAACGATAAAAATGATATTTTTTTGAATTTGTTGCCATCTAAGTATTGCCATGCTTTTTCATATTACTTGGATTTTAGTCTTGAGCATCGAGAATGTGTATAAAGTCAATACGCTTGCTACACTTGGACAGAATAACAAAATCTTAATTTATAAGTATAATATGGAAATACGTCCCCCGGAGATACCAAAAAGAGGCGATTTATAATAAATGTTAAAAACATTGCCAAATTTTAGTGTTTTACGTTAATAAGAGGTTATCAAGTGTCTGACATACTTTTTTGGTAGTTCCCTTTTTTTGTAATTCATAAAACTCCATCCACCCCCGCGCACCAGTCCGGAAAAAAATTATGGTCAACGTGTTCGGGGGGATAGAAAATTCCCTGCAACGTAGCAACCAGGTTGCATGGGGAAATGGAGAAATTTGTCCCTCCCACGCAGGGGGCGGGGCTAATTTTGGAGAAATGAGAAAACTTTTGCCCGTCCCCGCACGGGGCGGGGCAAAATTGGTGAAGTGGAGACGCGTTGCAAGGGAAATTTTGAGAATTGCATCCCTGCTGCCCATAGACATAGCCTGGATGAGTTTCTGGTGTGACAAATGTTATGTATAATTGTGTTTTATTATAATTTTTATCAAAAATGTTCAAGATCATAAAAATTATCATATCATAAAAATCAAATCATAAAAATTCAAGATTTAACATTTTTTGAACATTTACGATAAAACCTTTTGTTTTGGTATCTCCGCGAGTCATTGCCCTCTGACCTCGCCAGTCATGCTGTGCACACAGTTCGGGGGAGTTTTACGGAAATTAAAACCGTCAATAGCTCAAGTTCAAGTTCAGCTACATCTCCATCTCTACGCATTTCCCAGGATTACAAGAACATAAATTTCAGGTCTCTGATGATTATGTTACATGTATGTGGACTTTGAAATATTTTAGTAAAGAGAAAGATTATGATACCCCACTTTGACCTGACCACCCTAAGCGACTCAACAAAATAGAATCATTGTGAGAGCATTGTTATAATTTATTAAAAATTGTTACAAATTTTAACTTTTTATTTTCGAATTGACTTTTCATACCCTTGCAATTCGAAATTTGCCAAGGAAAAAAACTTTTTCCAATTTGTCTCAAGTATTTCCTAAAAATACAAACCTCTTGATGTCAATGACTGTTTGCTGTCAAAACATGTTTTGATTGAAAATGGGGTTTTTACCCTATAATCAGGTATTTAAATATTTTTAATTGCTTGCTACAATAGTACTAAAATTTATAAAATCGACCTATTTTGAAATGTCCCTATTTTGGAAGATAATCGCATTTTTATAAATTCGTAATTTAAGTTGTGTATATAGATAGCACTTTTATGCTCCTTGTGAGGTCAAGTAATCATAGGCTAGGAGATAATAGGTATTATGAATGGAATTTTTTTTTATTAGGCAGTGCAAGGTAATGACACTTATTTTTCTCTATTTGGAATTACGCAATATTATTACTATAATTTAGGTAGGATGACTTAAAATAGCTATATATGCTTATATCATATAGGACAAGATTGTCCCAATTTTATATACATATTATTTATTACACACTTTCAATTTCTATAAAGACTTGTTTAACTTAACAAATCATTTTTTTAATATCGTCTCTCTGAATCTTAACATGGTCTAAAGTTCTAACATAAAAATGGGATTCAAAATTGCTTTGATAAAAAATGTGAATAGAAATGTATGTAAGTATCATATGATAAAATAAGTTTAAAATAAAGTTTAATTGAATGCGTAAGACTAACATACTTGCATTTTTTACAAAATTCAAGAATCATTCTTATAACACTATACTTGCTCCACACAATTTAAATTTTAGAATCTACATTTACTGCATTATATTTATAATAATATAAAATACATAATGCAACAGATTAATATTTGATTATGTGATACAAATGTATACACATACTTTAGATCTGTGCCTAGTGACCGACATACAATATTGTTCTGCATTTTTTCATATTCAACCCTAGAAACCAATTCATTTTGAACATAACGAAACGATAATACCATACCATGGTATTTGTAAAATGCTTTATTAGGTATCAACATTTTATGCTAAACGGGAATATGTTCCTGTATTAATTTTGCACTGAATTAAAGGCAGCCAGAGCATCTATTCTTCCATAGCCATATCGGTTATTGGGCCAGTCGGGAATTGTAGTTTTACAGGCCTGTCTCTCTACCCTATTAGAATTCGGTCTCACTGCTGTGTCTTCCAAAGCTGAAATAATTTGATCATAGCTCAGATTAGGATTTTTAGCCACAAGAAGAGCTGCTGCTCCTGCCACATGGGGGGTTGCCATACTCGTCCCTTGTAAAGTCGCATACGAAGTGTCAGATTCACTCCAACTGGATAAAATGTCAACTCCTGGTGCTGACACATCAGGTTTGAGTCTTCTCACCGAATTGGACCCTCGCCCTGCTGGAGCTGGACCTCGAGAACTGAATTCCGCTAGACCATCATTTTGATCCGTGGCTCCCACAGCAATAATTTTATTTCCATTTCCCGGATAGCCCGTCGTGCCACACGGTGGGCCGTCATTACCAATTGAAAAAATCGGAATGATTCCAATTTGTCTCCATTTGTCCACCACTCCTTCATAAAAGTTGGAATTCACAATTCCTCCCCAACTATTGGAAACAATTTTCGGCCGAGCGTAACAATCTTGTGTTACAGCTCCACCACCAGTTTTGGTGTATGGACAAAACATCCATTGACCGCAAGTCAGCAACGCAGACTCTGCACAACTCCCGTCACACCCCCTACACGCAATCCATTGGGCATCTGGTGCAACTCCGATTCCCAATTTACCCGCAATTGTTCCCATTGTGTGTGTTCCATGCCCGTTTCCATCTTGGGGGCCTCCAGCAGAAGAATTTGTGTATCCATCCAACCACCCGAAATTTCCTCTATGGTTGTTAATGAGAGCCTCGTGAGTTCCGCGGACTCCGCTGTCAATATTTGCAACCACAACTCCCGCTCCCCTTGTAGTGGGCCACACTCGAGGAGCGTTGATTTTCTCTACTCCCCATTGCGGACCCGACCCCACTTGTACGGCTTGGGTGGACGTAGACCCAGCGTTAGGGAAAACTCTCGGGGTTCCAATAAAATTCAAAGCTGTGATTTCCTCACGACGGATTAAAAATCCGCCTGGTGAAGAAAGTTTAGCAATTGCTGGTAGACGAGAACACATCACATTCTTCACTCCGATTCGATTCACAATCCAATAAGGAGTTATTTGTAAAGTAGGATCCACGGTTTTTAAAGAACTTATTAAAGTTTTTTGGGCTGCCTGAGTAGAAGAAATTAACGAGGCTTTAAGACTCGCTGCAATGTCGCCCCCTGCACTTGGATTTAAATTCGGAATTGCAGGAAGATCCAACATTAAGTTGACAGTTCTTCGCGGATTGTTTTTACAATAAGTTGCCAAATTTGAGGAGATAGTACCTCCATTGGACTGAGAGTTCACTTCATGACAGAAAACAAATACTTGCAGCAAAATTGAAAACCCCCAAAAAGAGAGAGAATGAAAATCATTATGAAACATAATTGTGAAACTGTGACACTTCACAATAATGATCAAATGTAATTGTCACACGAGTTTGTTTAAACAAAAATTATGTCTCTAAACGAGAAAGAGAAGGGCAGGGTGAATAAAAGATTTGAGTCATGCAATGCAGAACCAGATTCAGCAACTGAAATAAAAGTACTTGGTTTTATACCTACAACCTAGGTGTTTATAATATAATGCTGTTGTGGTGTGTTTGCGGTGTAACAAACAAAGTAACTTGACATGCAAATTCACCCTTGCAAAAAGGTGAATACCTTGAATCATGGTAATAAAAACAAGTAAACACCTGCTGTGTTGTTTTAACTTGCGTCATTGCATTGATGACATTCTCATCGTTTAGATACTTTATGCAGATTAACTATGCGTTTTAATTTACCACAAAATGTAATTTGAGTACCTCTTTCTCTTTTGTCGAAAATGCTAGAGTCAATAATATAATGTGTTCCTGTTAGAAAATTTTACTCGTTTATCAAAATAATGGGATAATCGCATGCTTTAACTTAATTAATAAATCATGTCAAAATGTGAACGTATTGTCGGAATGTCAGCGACCTATCTCTAGCATTATGACAATCATGAAACTTATACAACTAATACCGCAATATAAAATGTGCATTACGACTATGATGAAAATGACGATGATAATATTATTGTACTAAAAAAAATTTTTGTAATCTAACACAAATATTCTTCTATTGGTTAATGTCCAACTCTAATTTTAATATGAACCAAATCCCGCAAAAAGACTTTTGGCTATGTATGTAGTAGGGTAGAGTTATCTACGTTGTCCATTTTAGTAGACCAACTAAAAATGTAGAACTTTCAACTTGAATGAACTGTGTGAATGACGACGAATGTATTGAGTTAGCTGGCGAATTTTTCATGTCCCCGCAGTTAGCACCACAGCACCACGGATAGCCTTTAGTTGGCACCACAGCACCACGACCACCCTAGTTGGCACCACACATTTCCAGCACCACAGCACCACGACCACCCTAGTTATATTGACTTCGATTTTAACAGGGTGATTGAATATTTTTTATGAAGCCTTACTCCAATCGCATTACACTACCAAAGGGAAAAACCCATACATGAAAATGATTGATGAAACACCGTTTTTCAATTGATATTGATCGTAACATATACTTTGGACACATCCAAAAATAAAATAAAAACATACCTACTAAAATGTAATAGTTTATTTCTTCTGGTGTTCGAAATACTTTCGCAAAAGCCTTAGTGGTGTTAGTTTACATTTAAGTACCTATCTAAACTATGTACAGTGAGGCTCGAGGATTAAGGAAAATGAAATTTGGAATGCTACTACTCCACAACTGGAGAAGGGATCATAAGATAAGTATATCAAATGATTCATGTAAAAATGATCCATGAAAACACTTACGTTTTTAAATGGTGTTATTAACGTTACCTTTGGTTTTGGAATCACGTTGGTATGACTTTTTGACATTTTTGCGTTTCTATTTCGTTTAAGTAAAGCGACATAGCGACGAATTTTGGTTTTTTAAGTACCGAATGAAATCGTAACTCATACCAAAATTGTTCATGGCTGTGATTTCACGTTATAAAGTTCGAACGGAGAAGGGGGTAACACAATAATTAGATGGAGTTACAACTGATTTTTTAAATGTTAGTTTATAAAAATCGTGTTATTAAGCAGTTAGATTTGTGATGTATTGAACCTGAACCGTGAATTTAATGAATTAATAGGATTAAGAAAATTCTAGCTGATATAGCAAAAATTCTTTTCCAGGCCCTTTTGTAGTTTGCGATTTTTCGCACACCTTGTCACCGCTCCTTCTTCCTGCCAAAAAGCTTTTTCTTAACTAAAATTATAGTTTTTAAGTAATTCAAAACGTCAAAGCTAAAGGGTGAACTGCACTGAGAAATTATTAGTGTTCCTATACCACGCTGCAAATATAAGAAACTTTGTATAATGTTATATTACAAAAGCGTGTATTTTACATTATATAGACTTGTATATTTATATACATCTTAGCACAATCAATCAATAGATATTCCTCTTATGAATAGGTATGTTTCTGCTTTTATTTTATTAAATAAAATATCAAAACATCGTTTATCATGCATAATCTGATACCCTAGTAACAATAAAAATCGGTAAAATTAACTAAGGATCCGCTTTACAGCAAGAAAAAGGTAGCTTGCGGTTACTCTTTGGAAAATTATATTATGTAGTGTGTTTGACTCTAACAATAGTTCAATAGTTCGGTTTTATTCAAGTCTCAAACATAGCCATTTGCATGAACAGAATTTGTCTGAGTAGCATAACAAAATTGAACGATCTTTTAAACGAAACTGACCTTAGTTGAAGTTTGATCGCAATTCTGTGAATGAAAAATCTTTCGAAAGAATTACTTTTTGTATTTTCCCGCATATACTATCACTATCACTACCACAACATCGTAGATATCAAAAATTTCCCTACAGCTTCATGCATAATCTCTACATTTACTCATTATTTTAAAGACCGTTTTGTAATCTGGGTGATTCAATTGAAATTGGGAGGGTGAAAGTAATTATTTCGGAAGAGTCTTCATTCACAAAATTGCGATCAACCTTCAACTAAGGTAACTTTCGTTTAATCGATCAATTTTGCTTCATTCGACTCTTCCTCCATAATTACTTTTGTATGATGTTTAAAACATTACGTCTATTCAGGAGACCCAATTCTATAAACGGGATGGTGCACCATCTCCCTTTCATTTCTTAAATGTGAGAGGGAGACGGTGCACCATCTCCCTTTCATTTCTTAAATGTGAGAGGGAGAAGGTGCACCATCCGGATTATAGAATTGGGTATCCTGAAATCGCGTGGGTCCATCGCCTGTGGCATATTTTCGACTAACCGCCTCTGTCTGGGCCTATTGGGTTTTTATTAAATGTTTTTGGGGTAGCGGGTTGGCCAAAATTGTCATTCGGACAACTTTATTTTAGTAAACTCTGAATTTTAGAATTTTAGGGTATTAAAATAATGCTAGTTAAATAACATTAAAATAATTATGCTAGTTAAATAATATTAAAATACTGATAAATAAATAATCGTTGAAAATATATTAATGGCTTTAATTAATAAATACTTGCACACAGGGCCGTAACTAGGATTTGAAAATGGGTGGGGCACAGATAAAATTACGATAGTTGAAAAAATGATCTTTGAAATCTTCACATATTTTTTTGGTATTTACAACACTCTACAAGTAATTGTTTTATTATAATTTTAACACTCGATTATTTGTGCTAAAATTTGAAACTAATCCATCAACATGACATCCGCGCGCAGCGCGACAAAATTTTCCGATTTTCTATATATTTATCGTAACAAAAACCCTCTTTTAGGTGTTTACGGTCTTATATATAGAGTGGTGCGATCAGAAACTATAACTATAGTTAGTGTGGGTTTTGTCGATTTTAACACCACCACAGGTGTTTTTGCTACTGAACTACTTCAACTTCATTACAGGAATTCATTTTGCAAAAAAGCACAGCTTCCTTTTTCCATTTTCAAAATTGAAACACAATCAAATCGACATGCATAAGTCAAATAATGCTGTTGCTCTTCAGATCAACATATGCGGATAGATTTTTATTTTTGGTAGCTGGTAAAATAGCTCTACTGCATATCATTAAAACATCTGTAAATTAAATAGCTTTTAAACTATAATAGAATCGAATAGAGTTTATTTGTGCTTCTTAAAATTATATATATCCATTACACAAAATTAAAACTAGAATATAAATCATTCTTTTGTTCATTCTTTGGTTTTTTTGTCCATATCTATAAGTATATGATAGATATAGTAAAATTATCTAGTGTATGTTCCAAAAAATCTGGGTGGGGCACGTGCCCCGGTGCCCTATGCCTAGTTACGGCCCTGCTTGCACACTACTACGATTGCCATCGTCATGGTAGTTGATTCGAGGTGGTGTGACAATAAACACAAAAGCATTGACAATGAAGAACATGAGATACTCCTTGTAGTATCCTCTAACAACTCGCAAGAACAGTAATCACCGAAATCAAAAATATACGGCTCTACATAATAATTCACTACCATCGAGAATCTAACGATGTTTTGTACAATGAACATGTACCTTATTATTAAACTAGGGATGCCGTGAGTCACTACTTTTACTACTCGGCCGAGTTCGAGTATTGCCCCAATTATAGGCGCCGAGTTTCGAGTACTCGGCCGAGTACTCGGCCGAGTAATTAAGGCCAAACTCGGCGCCGAGTACTCGGCACTCGGCCAAAATATGATAGCTAGAATAGCTACCTATACACAAATGTGGGCTTGGATTTCGTTCTCGAGCTTCCACTACGGTTTAAAATTTCGTAAAAACCAAGCTCAAAGTTGCATGAGGCCAGACCACTTTTGAGATAGTAAATAAAACTCATAAACGGAATTGATGATCCGATCGAAGTACGGTTAATTTCTTATATGTATCTCCTATATTTATTATGTTTAGTTTCTGCCAGGGTATCTAAGGTTATATGCCCTGGTTTCTGCTGAATTGCAAAGTTAAACGGTGAAATGGCAGTTTCATCTAAATTATATTTAAAATTATGCAGAATCAATATAAAAAATACTTTAAATATGAATCTACTAGTATATTTTCTTTCCGATGGTGGTCATAACTCGATTTTGTTATTTTCAAGTGGTAGCACGAGAATGCTGGGGCGTATCCAGGTCACACATTTGGAGGGGGCTCGACAAACCTTTGTCATAAACTTCAATTTTTCGTGCTCAGCGCCAAAACATTTAGCAAATTTATGTCAAAATCGATGGCAATTGCAACAATATCGCGCGTAGCGCGAAATTGTTTGATATTTCTTGCATATTTGCGGCAAAAATAACCTCTTTTTTGGTATGTTTGGAAAAACCTGTTTTTAACTAGTGTAAAGTTCAAAAATTTGAGGGAGGAGTTTCAGCCCCCTAAGCCCCCTAAATTCGCCACTGCGAGAATGAAATCCAAGCCTACTTAAATGAGATCGGCATATTAATTCAGCGGAGTGTCCAGTAAAGTGGAGTTCAACAAACCGATTCTATATTGAACTACGGTTACTTATTTACTTTGGGACTTTCTGAACCATGTGCAGCCATTACATAATATCTTTCTTTGATGTTATTTGTATTTACTTTTAATATTTAAATATTTATATTTAGGCTTGGAATCAAAATGAATTTTAACTATATAGTATAATATTGTAAAGTAAACTGAAATAGTTTGTTTTGTGTCATCATTAAATCTACTCAAAGTATTCCGTGTCTATGGTCATAATGAAATGTCTCTGCATCACTGACGTAGCCGGGAGGAAGAAGACAATTGCACCTCCCCCCGAAACCCGAAAAAAATAGGTTATTTTAACGAAAAATTCCAAACATCTCAAAAAAAATTCCGCTACGCGAGCATTTTAGGTATTTTATGTTTATTTTTGCACAAACTCGGCCGAGTACTCGGCAAAACCAGTACTCGATACTCGGCCGAGTACTCGGCCGAGTTTTCACAATTTTGCCGAGTATGAGCACTTGGTACTCGGCGCCGAGTACTCGGCCCGGCCGAGTACTCGGTTTACTCACGGCATCCCCAAAAATATATACGGTCACGTCAAATAGAAGCATCAAAATACCTCATTCTGATTCATTACTTACAAAATCGGTTTTGAATAAACTGACGTTTAAATATTCATCTTTTAAATTTGCAGGACATGGAATCACCCAATCGGATCCATTTATGATTCTAGAATGCGTCTTGAATATCGAACCAGAGCATGAAAAAATTCTGTCGTTATCTGCAATGTAAAAATAAATAATTCTAATTGCAATTCCAAATATTTTGCATGGGCTTACCATATTTAAAAACATGCAACCCAATATCACCTTTACTGTAAACAAACTTGGAACTCGATACTGCGGCATCGATTCCACTTCTGCAAGTGTAATTCCCTGATCGCCCAAAGCCATTAGAATCTCCATACCCAGACTCCGTATCATATAACACCAATTCCTCCTTGTAACAAGAGCCGTTAGGGTTGATCGATACTTTGCCATGCATCTTGTAGTACGCAGTCTGTTCCAAAAAAATTAAATAGTCTCTGAAAAAATAATCATTAGGTACTTGTGTTGAAAGACAGGAACAGCAAGCACAGTAGTATTGAAAACAGTAGTTATTTATCGCTATACATAACATTAAAAATAGCAAAAATAGGACATAAATATTCTTAAAATCTACTTCTACTTTTCAGAAATCGCTAAACGCTAAACCGAATTACAGTGAATGTTTTGTTGGGGAGCGATGTTTAAATAAATTCTCATATACTGGTTAAACTGGTTATTTAGTTTTAACGAGGACCATTGTTACACTTACACTTTATCATTCCCTTTAACTTTGACTCGAAGAAAATCATTTTGCTTGAAAGAATTATCAAATACTGGGTTTCATTTGCGTTTTAGCCCAATTCTAGAATTTAGACGCTTTGTTTTATCAGTCTAAGTTTGATCATGAAAATTATACAGAAAAGTTGTACTCAAATGCATACCAAAATATGCTTACAATAAAACAAATATATAACACAAAATCCTAAATAGCTCTACTGTTGTAGCTTGTAGCACTCAAGAATAAATTCTAAAAAAAAGCAAATATAGCAAAATAAATTTAGTATACAGACTTGGTACAGCATTAAATATAAATAGTAAATGTTGAGATTCTATCTTATTCCTGCACTCATTTTCTTCACTATTTTAAAATGATTAAATGAATGCACCATTAAAAAGTTGAAGTATCTAAGGTACCAATAAGCTATTTTTAAAATTTTTAAAAATTTTGCATCTTGGTCTAAACTCGATTTTAAAAATGTAAATATTGGAGAGAGAGATTCGCGCTAAAAACAACTTTGTTTGCACAAGCCATAGTATAAGCTCCATTTGTTAAACAATCTTATTGTACAACAAAGGGATGTTCGTAGATCATGTTAGCATTTTACAAAATTCAAAAATTTCCCTATTTAGGCATTTAATTTGAAAAAAGCGTTTTTTAAATTAAATTGAATAATGTCGATTTGACGTATGATAACTACTAGTTATTGATTGGAAAAGATAGTTGAACTATGGATCTATGAAATGCAATAGGAATTTTTTAGTTATCATGCGTCAAAAAAAAGATATCGCAGTTTTAAAAATTATGAAAATTCAAATATTTAACTCAGTTTTACCCTGTTTTATGCCAGGGTTTCGGATTGTGGTTATGATAAATATAAATCATAAAGACTTAATAATTATATATATTTATTCGACAACTTTAAACTGAGCGAGTGTAACGTAACGTGCCTTTACAATGGTCCCTTGGACTAATATAATGGTTCCTTGGACTAATATAATGGTCCCTTGGACTAATATAATGGTCCCTTGGACTAATATAATGGTCCCTTGGACTAATAT
>JAQFYB010005501.1:0-13929 GCA_034694085.1 Pogonognathellus longicornis | reverse complement strand
GAAAATATTTCGACCATTTTTTGTACATATTTAGGTACATATTTGGCATTTCAGAAAACCTATTTTTCCGACCTTTGTTCATCACATCTCTCCATATAAATTATTATTCTGCTCTCGTAGATAGAAGTATTTTACTAATACTCAGCCAATGCTCAACCTCCGCTCAGTATGCACTCACTGCATTACTACTGCAATGTACACATCATAGTGCAGTATCCTTCAATTCGAAGCACTAAGCAAGAATTGTTTGTATGCAGGCAGGGCAGGGGTTGCTTGGCCTTTTCATTTATTCTGCAGTTCCGCAGCTATGCGAGTTACGCTGCTTCAACCACACACTCACACTTTAATCCTTCTTACTAGTTTCATCTTTACTACCACACTCCATACTAAAAATTTCTCGTTTTTAAAATCGCAGTTGTAGTTGTATGTAACTTAATACCTAGTCATATAATTTAGGCACTACTGCATCATATACTTAGCAATGCCCTTTGAAACAAACACACATTCCCTGTCCTGTTTTACTGCAGTTGTTAGGTATCGATATATCTATCTTTCGTCAAGCACACACTAATGTAAGTAAGTACTTAGGGATTTACCTTATTACTTACAGATATACCTTTGTGCATAGGCGTAGCCAGGATTTGGTTTCGGGGGGGGGGGAACTCAAAACATGAGGTATAATATATGTGCTCATTTTTTTGAGCAAATTTTGGCAAAAATGAACATAAAATACATTCGCGCGTAGCGCAAAAAATTTCGCGATTTTGTGTACTTTTTTTGGTAAAATAACCTCTTTTTTCAGGATTTCGGGAGGGGGGGGGGTGTTAGCAATTGACCCCTTGATCCCCTGGCTACGCCAGTGTCTTTGCGTGCACGAACGTATCACCATATGTACTGTAGTATTGTACATCTTCATAGAACTACACAGACAAAGTATATTATTAATAATATGGTTGAGGGATACAGAAACTTGGATTTGGATTCCTTTGCTTTGCAGAGTGTATAAGAGAAGAAATAACAAATGTACATCACTCTACACTGCATTATTGTATCCAACTACTATACCACTACACTAGAAGAAGAGTATTACTCGTTGACTAGATCATACTTTAACACACATACACACACGTTGAAGCATTAATTGTAGAGTCAGACTTGCTTAATATTTCACAAACGTAGAGAGATACACGTTTTAGCTGGGAAAATATGAAGCAACCCTGTCCTGTATTTACGTAGAATTTAACCTGTGCATGTCTGTAAACGGCTACTTGACTACACAATATGCGTCCCTCTAACAAACAGTGTTTGTTACCGTGTATGAAGCGTAAAGATAGTAAGAGCTGAAGCTGGGATGAAGTCAACGAGTTTGTTAAGAGGCAGTAGTCGCAGTAGTGTTGGTTGGTGTGAGTTGTATTGGTAGTATATAGTGGTAGTTGGTAGTAGCCATACTATCTGTATTGTATTATCTGTATTGCTATCTGTATCTGCATAAAAGTCAATTCGAATAACCCAGCTGTGCGAGTGTATTGAGATTTGACATCGATTGTGAGTGATGAGCATAAAATAGAGTTGTGTTTTACATACAATTTACATACACAACTTATACAGTATTTCAAGTGTATGGACAATCGTATCGCTACTATTGCATATTACTGTAGGGTAAAAGTTTCTTTTTAGTAGTGGTAAATATAATACACTTTTGTGCTTCTCCGTTCTCCTACTACTATTATACCACATTTACGTAAACACATATAAAGTTTGCTACTACTGCTGCATTACTACATTGAACGAGTAGTCTTACCACACTGAAAGTATTAAATCTCCTCTTGTGAATAAAAGTCCAGATTATTTATTTATTCAAAACATATTCACTCAAAGTTCAGTCTCACTCTGTCACTCATTCGCCCAGCTAACTACCAAGTTGATATTCAGCCAAGAAAATCCTTAGCGTTGGACAAATTATTGCTTTTGAAGCACTAATGCAATATCTACATAATAATAATAGTTTTGAAGTGGGAGTCATGTTTCATTTGTATTTCTGAACAAGAAGGTTTTTATTCTTATCATTCCTTCCTCCGTTTCTCTCTCTCCAAGTCCTATTCCTAAGAAGGCAAAGGAATTTGAAATTCTATCTTTTCCAGACATCCATCCATCACTCCATCATTCATGCTCCCTTTGAGAATTATTCCTGGATACATTCGCTCTGTGTTGTTGTCTGTCTATGCCCTGTATAGTGAAAGCGTTTCCTAGGGTTGCCCAGAGTTAAGTTGTAGGTTGTGGTACATGTACTCGTGTGTAATATTCCTTTCCTTATCTGCGTGTGTTGGTTTGGTGGTGGTGGAGCAGAAATTCTAGGGAGACTACTTACTAGTCAAGTCGCAGGGTTAGCCTAAAGCTGTTTCCACATTCACGATCCGCCTATCCTGTCCTGATCGCAGGAGAGCAGCAAGGAAGCCTCCATGATTTCCTCCAAGAGTAACAACAATGACTCGAGCAGAATCATCTCCACTGTTAACAACCAACACAACAACCAGCTCGTCAGAAGCAACAACAACAACTATGTGACAGACTTGATCAGCAACAGCATCAACAATCGGATCATTCCCAAAATTGGGTCCATAGCCAAAAGATTCAGTTTGAACTACAGTGGAGAGGGCCTTGTGACAGACAGGGAAAGAGTTCGTGTTGTCAGAGTCGGCATTCGTTTCCAAGTCCAAGTGGACAGTTTTGTGAACCGTGGTGGCAGTGGAGTTGCTGTTGGTGGTGGACGACCCAGAGCAGCCCTCAGATCCACATCCTCCCCACCAGAACTCACTGATTGTAGTCGCACTCTCAGCGAAAATACAACCACAGCTTTAGATTGTAGTCCTCCTCCTGTCAATTCCAGACTCAGTTCAAATTTCCTCGATAGAATCAACGCACTTAATAATCTTCGCAATAGTCAAGCCAGTGGAGGCATTGACGGTGAACAAGAACGCAGTCCCTACCAGCAACACTTTGATCACTTCAGAGAAGAACAAGGCGGCCCAACACCTTCAAGAGAAAATTACAACAACCACAGGAGGAGAGCCATGGAAGACTCCAGTAGCTATCAAGTGCTTCGTCATTTCCCAGGTACGCTCCAGTTCATATACATTTTGTAAATATTTTTTCGGTTTCTTCATTATTTCAGTGTGCTTTGTATTTTTTGTCACAAGATATTTCAACTGCCAAATCATTAGAAGCACTTTTGTTATTAAGTGTTAAGTATGTATAGTGCATTTTTTGCTGGGTGATAATATTGCAATTTACACTTCAAATACCGGCAGCGTGTTCAGATGGAAAACCTCTTCAACTACTGTCGTTCTCTAATTGATGTTAAGTAGTTAGTTATTTTTTACATGTACCTACATTTAGCCTACCTTCAACCTTACTAAATGTATGCATATCGCATACCATAATAGCTTTGTTAAAGTGCAAAACAGCCCCGTCTTCTATTTGTCCGTTAACAGTATACTTCGACAGCTAGATGTACACAATAATTCTATTCATGTGAGACATCATTTGTTTGTTATTTGCAGACAACAACCAACGTGGTACGTGGCAGTTCATCTTCTTTATAACCGGGAGTTAAATTGACTTCTCTGTATGTATTATCAACGCACTGAGCAAACAGACAGATTCAAGTACACGAGTTATAAACTGAGATTATACCGGTACAAAACGTATTAGTTCGAAGAGTTCGAACACACGCATTTACATAGCGACTGTGGCACTATTAGCTGTTTGTATTAGTATCACCATCACCACGAGGCAATGTGTGTCCTTTCTGAGAAAGGTGTTTGCTCCCAATTATATAATTCGCATACGGTGTATATTTGACTGACAAGTGGGTAATTGTTTGTTGGTCATCTGCTATTTGTAGTTGTGGTATAGGCGGTCAGTATACCGCATGCTTAAACACGCATAATTTGTGAATAGAGAATGTGAATTGTATGAACAGGTAAAGGATTATGCACTCCTACTCCTACGCTCCCAATTTATCGCAAAATTTGCTCTGTTAGACAACTATATTATGCGACTTATATCATACATTGATTATGAGTATGAGCCTGTGGACAGTATAGTAGGAAAGATCCGTTCATTAACCTTTAATAAATACTGGAGAACATAATATTATAATGTATATTTTATTCAGTTATCTCATTATCTTATATACACAATACATAATAATATACGCATACTGATATTAAAATCATGAATTTCAATTGAAAGTAGATAAGAAACAAGTATGATACGGTAGAGTACAAATAGATTGCATAGATCTCCTGTCATAATATTTCTAGAATTGATGCGACTGCTTCAGGTCCTATTTACTTAAAAAACAAAAAAGAATCCCATTTGACATTTTTGCGCTCACTCTAATATAAAACGATCAGTACCTAGAGTACCTACCTATACACAGATATACAGATGATTCCACTAGAGAATTGGCGCAGTAGAATAGGAAAACTATAAACTTTGGATTTCGGATTGTGAATAAGTCAGTGAGTGTGTATTAATTATTTGTATAGTTTGTCAACACTCTGATGATAAATGTAGCATGAAAGCCAATCGGTGACTGTAGTATTGTCATTGTCACATACCTCGTTGTTAAAACAGACTTTTAATGCAGAAAAGTATCACACTAATTAAACAAATAATATATGCAATCGTATCTATGTATTTAATATAATATAGGAAATTAGGCACACATTTTTACTATTAACATTTACTACATACACATACCTAGCTAATTGGTACACAGAACATACATATCATACATACTCATAAATTATTGATTCCAAATAAAAGTTAATGAATCACGGACTCGAGTCATGGACTCGGACCTTGGAATTGCAAAGTCGATAGTCAGTTTTAAATTAATTCAGTCGATCAATCAAACTTGTCAAATTTTTGAAAAGTGTAAATTGTTGGTAGTTTGTCCAGTATGATCCGAATTCACAATAATTAAATTAAGTCCTTCTGTGATTTGCTACACTCATTATGAACATAATACTAATATAGATAGTACTATAATTAAAACTGTTGCAGTGTGCAAACATGTATTTGCCTATGCGTGTTTATGATTTTGATACTGGCATAACAATAAAAGTACGCAACAGAAGTAATATCCAATGTTCAAAGGGAAATGAAGGAGAAATCTTGAAGTATTAGTAAATAGGTACTGTCGCAGTAAGCACAATTGTCAAAGTGCTGTGTGAGATACAGATTAGAATAAACCATAGTAAAACGGGTATAGAAAAGTGGTGGAGACATGGATAATTGCCTGTATACTCCCTTGACCAAATTGTTGTCATTATTGTTGACATACTGCCCTACCATAGTGTCAATTGCCTTCATATTGTATATTTCCTTGTCCTTAGGGTAATTGCCTCTATCCTTTATACGTCCTTGATTGTCCAAAATGTTGTCATAATTATTGACACCTTTGTTGATATTCCCAGATAACCTATGGGAAATTTGAACCAATTTGGTCCACCTGTTCTTGAGTTACGACACACGAAAACTGTGTTGGAACATTTTCTGTGACTCTATCTGTGACCTAGGTCACGATGGATTTGACCGATTGACCCCATTTTTGACTGACAGCTTTGTTTAAACCTTTAGATGACATATTATGTGAAGTTTGGACCAATTTGGTGCATGTGTTCTTGAGTTATGTCGCACACGTTTGAACAGATAGACAGACAAAATCTAACGTATCTCCTAGGCATTTTCCCATGTATCATCCGCTTTCCTGTTTATCATTCCTAACAAGTGGCTCCACCACTTAATAATGTGAAGATAAAATCATATCATATGTGTACGTGTGTAGCATAAATAACGAACACATACACACAAAAACGTTAGTATTGTAGCATTGAATACATTACATTACATTGTATACTCATATAATATTATAGTTATAATACAAAATTATAGAGATGTATAGGGCATAGGGAGTAGAAATGTCAGTTTTATGTTGTTGATAAAGTTTTGAGATTGTTTTTATATTGCATTGACTACAGTCTTTATTCTGTACTTTGCTGTATGAACATAAATATATTATGTATACAATAGGTATGTTAATATTTTATAGGTTAAGAACGAGCAGGCAACGACCATGTGAACACTGCATGATCCTTAGCACTTTATATTCATCAACATAATTTTACAGTAGTATGACAAGACAACTAGTAGTCTCCATACTATTATAGCTCTAAAAGGATATTATATCTATAGCTTAATGTAAAACTAAACATCAAAAGTTGAGGATTTTCTTGTAGATACCTATAGTAAATAAACACATGAAAGAAGCTTTTGGATGCTCAAGTGTTTCTTATTATTCGTATGTAGTGGAACAAAAATAAACTCTTTAGGTCCTTTTTCACTTGCATGGTTGTAGATAAGCATTTCATATACTCGGCACCTTTATACTGTACAATACATCTGAACTATGTAGCATTGTTTGCAGCTAATTCATCAACATCATCTTGTCATTGTATACAGTGTACAGTGTGCTACTTATAGTGGACTAATGAGCACTGTATGTCTACACGTACACAATTATAAGGTAGTAGTATGTACGCTGACAATAATTACACCGTAACCTTTGTATTTGTTAAAATGGACGGAATGAAACGTTTATTGTGTTTGTCTTCTTTAGCCAGAACAGCAAAAATTGTATTTTTCGTTTGTTAGCATTACAATATAATAGCATTCAGGTTCTAAAGTACAAGGTGCACTGCAAGGTAAAAAACTTGTGTTACATACTACACAAACAATCCTGCTCCAATTTTGTTGTTAGATAATGTTGGCTTCTAGGACATTTTACAATGACAATTGTCCAGTCCACGTGCGGCGAAAGTTTTCATTCATGATTGGGATAGGATATTACTACAATAATTCTAATATGAGAGAGAGTGTGTGCCGGTTTCGTTATTAAAGTATCGGTTAGATACTTTAATAAGAATGTGTTTGAGTGTGTCTGTGTATGTATGTATGTATCATCATCTCTATCTGTGGACACGAATTTTCAGCAAAGGTGTACAGAGTGTATGTCTGAAGATAAACGGCGTTCAATCGCTCAGTAGATGAGAGGTGTACCTTAAGGTGAACAGTGGATACAGTATAAACGGAATTGATAGTCCCTCAAATTTTAACAACAGCTTGAAAATAACCGATACTTTTTTATATCCATTTGTTTAATGGTTTATTATATTTAGTCATTTATGCACTGTAGCTTTGTAGTAGAGGTACACCTATAAAAATAATGTTCGGGTTCGGTTCGGCCAAAAAAAAATCTTGTTCGGTTCGGTTCGAGATATTATGGTTATATGATATGCCTTATGCATATGCATATTACTCCAGAATGTGATAAGATTATTATAAAACTACATATTCTGAAATAACTGAAGTTAATTTATTCATTAAAACCAAATAATTAGGCATTTAAGTTGAGACCGAACAGATTTTTTGAGTTCGGGTTCGGTTTGAACAAATTGCTGTTTGGGTTCGGTTCTGGATTTGCTCAAAATTCTTGTTCGATACTAGGGGCCGAACAGACCGAACCGAACATGTTTGGGTTCGGTCGCACCACTAGTTTGTATAGGTAGAGTAGACACTACGAAATTCTTCTCTTGCCTTATTATGGAATGTGTGGGGAGTTGGTAATGCATGTACGGTAGTTTACCAAAGATACTAATTTCATTAGGTCACCTCTAAATTCTTCCTTGAATCGCACATTTTATTTTAATGTGGTTTATCATAGGTCATGGAGGTCTTTCTTGATTGATTTACAGCTTAGCTGTTACATTTTTTATCGCACTGAAATGTTCCATGTTTGTTTGAGCAGGATACGAAAATTTTGCTTTCGGTGATTCTATACGAAAATACTTTGCGTGTGAGATTGCCAACAAGTCTTTAATAAATCATGTTAGGACAATATTCATATAAACGCTTTTCCTTTTTATATTGTACACACAATTTTTGTTCTGTGTAGTAAGTAGTAAGTGTACTAATAAAAGCCTAAGATTGAGTAAAAACTAATTTAATTTAATCATTTACTTGGAAGGTTTTATGGCAGAATGAAGGAGATCTTAGATAATGAAATAGTGA
Source organism: Pogonognathellus longicornis (assembly GCA_034694085.1). Classification (NCBI taxonomy): domain Eukaryota; kingdom Metazoa; phylum Arthropoda; class Collembola; order Entomobryomorpha; family Tomoceridae; genus Pogonognathellus; species Pogonognathellus longicornis. Next base: position 5,790 of record JAQFYB010005501.1, on the reverse strand, counting down.
GTTAATATCAAATAATTGTCAGATATGTAAAATATATACACAACTCTAACATAAAATGATAATCAATGCCAAGATAGGAATTCAAAATATACGCGTTAAACATGTTATTTATGTGGGTACTACAAGGTTTTAGCAACTACTTCATATTATATAATAATACCAATATGAAATCCTAAATTCATTATTAGATTATACAATTATCATGCCCATCCCATACTACCATTCCCATATTACGCACTTTTAGATACAACTTAGAATTACTGAAATAATTATTATATTATGTACTTACAATTACTTATCTGCATTATTACGGTACAATATGAATATAACATGCATTAGGATCATGTAACATTCTAAAATACATAATACATACGTACGTATATTTATTTGGTTTTTTGAATTAATGAATAGAAATATGACCAATATTCTGCCTCGGTCTCAAAAATCAGTAGATAGAAAATTGTGTATTATAAAAACATTTATTAGTAGATTGGAGAACTGCAAAAGAGAATGAATGAATCCATTCATTTCGATTTTAAAGTTGGGCCCAGATGACAAACTATATTTATTGTTCAGATAGGTATTACTCTCAAAATTTTCTACTATAATAAAAGTGACTTGTTTTCGATTATGTAGCTTACACATTACTGACATTACTGACATTACACACGCATTCCGAATGTCTTTCTTGTACTCACTGTTTACCATTGCAAATACAGAGTGTGTGCAAGCAGCAGCAGTTCCAAAGATGAAAGTTCAAACTCCAGAAAATATCTTTGAATGGGACGTTCCCACTAAATATATGTGGATAACAAATGTTATTTGCAGTCTCCACATGTTCTGATATAATATAATATACTTTAGATATAGATACCGTTTTTTGTATTATTATTATTTACATACCTAGATAGATAGATTAGTTAGAGACAAAATATATACAGATGCATACTACTATAACATGAACATAAAAGTTGTATATACCGTATTGCAAGTATTAGTAGTCTGGGGCTACTATTTACAAAATATATCTCGAGGGGGAGGCAATTAATATAGAGAGTGTAATAAAGGGAGGCTATTATTTGTTAAGCTAATCATAAGTACTGTGTCATACTCATAATGATGATACAATACAATTTGTGTATGTATTTCATGTGTGTTTGAGGTGGAGTCTACTACTACAGGGAGGCTATTAATATGTCAAATTGAAGATTGAGGGGGGTTATGAATACAGGCAATACGGTATGTACCTATTATCGCTTACAGATTAAATACCTAAACCAATGATGTTTTAATAATTGAACAGGTTCGTTTAAATGCTTAACAATTGTATTTAGTTTAATTATAATTTCCATTGCTCCATTTATGTACACATTTTAGTTTTATATACCTAGTATGTATTGGAATTAAATAGGGTTCATAAAATGTACCGTTATTGTTATACTTGTGGAGTAAAGGGTATACAGTATACAAGATGTTTGTCTATATAATTATAGGTACCTTACCTACCCGAAATTGAGAGCATTTATTTACGTTACACTTTTAATGTTAATAATTATTTGGCAAGTTAATTTTTTAAGTAAAGCACGACAGAAATGTTTTCATACTTATTTTTGTTTGTTTGCTGAGAGTGTTTTCAAAATAAAATAATCACAAAAATACCCTACATAATCAATGTTACGCAGGTAAAAAATGATTGTAACACAAAGGCTTGTTTTCGTTGGTACTACAACATAGATGAGTCACTATTGCTGTCTGAATGCTTTAAATCACTTTAGGTAAGCATTGTTTTACCACTTGACATTTTCTCTGTTCCATGTTATCTGCTCTTTTAACTTTGGACTTATATCTAAAGGCACAATCTGTATGTTCAATTCGCTGCCATTTTAAAACTGCGTAGAGATATGTATACCACACCCTGATTGAATTTACGCCTTAATTGGAGGGATTACATTATATTTAAACTTTAATTGAACAGTTCAAGTTCTAAAACTTTTAGAAAATATGCCACCACAACAAACACACAATACAAACGAATTTGAGTCTAAATATCAGTTTATTGGTAAAGACAATAAACCAATATGGGAATTCAAGCTTGGTATTATTGAGGATTTTAGTGATTTCATTGACACAGGGGAAGATGAAGATAGTAAAGAATACGTTAAGAGTTCATCTGGCAGTGCATTACAACTGGAGATCATCATCATTGTGTTAGTTCAACAAGTGGGAAGGCTAGTAGGATTAGTTCCGCAATTAGAGCCAGGTATTGATATTCAAACCATAATAATGTTAACCTATTGTTAGTTATTTATTGTACCACCAAAGTGTCCTACTAGATTCCGTAATTCTGTACATTACGTCAAACAGTTTCTACATTAAAAGTATTAAAACTAATAATGAAATGGTTTCAAAGATCATTAACATTCATAGCTTTAGATCTCAGGAAATTATCAGAAGATTTTTTACTATAATTTCACTGTTCATCATCATTCACCAATCTAATCTTGATAAGCCAGGTCAACATTACGAAACATGTCAAGAAGGTAGTTAAACCCAAGCCTGGTTAGTTTTATTACAAGTTCATACTTAAAGCATTCGTAATGCAAATACTATCTTGACAGGAGACAGGCACCTACAATAAAAGTACTATTTTATACACGTATACGACATATTATATTATATGTATTATATTAACATCTATAATATTTTATTATGTTCTCAGGCATAGCCTATAACTAACTGAATTCTTTGTAGTCTGATACTGATACTGAAATATTCAATTGAGTGTGGATAGTCTCCAGTTATTTCCGATTCCATTCATTGACTTTGATTGGTCTGAAGTTTACTTTTATACAAGAGAGAGGCAGTAGTTACAAGGCCGAGTCATTTGCAATGTCAGTGTCAATGAAAAATGAATCTTGTTGAAAGTCGAAACAGATTTCAGGCGATTAGCAATTGATTAAGATTAAACCATATGTAAATTCGCCATATAAAAAAGTGGCCACTAATTTGTAGTGACTCACATTTTGCATAAATAATTTTATTTGCTGTGTACAGACGTGCTATTTAATTAGAACGTAGAGGCTAACAACATGTTTAGATATAAATGCCATTAAATATAGTAATGAGGTTTTACTTATACACTGATGGATCTGTGTTCTTTTGGTTACTTATTGAGCATAGATAGGTATTAAATGTAAATGTAACAAAGGCTCTAAAAGAGTGAGAGAGCATAAACAAACTTGAGAGTTCCTTCATCCCATTTGCAAATCCAAGGCCTTATAATATCACGCTGCATTGCAACAAGTAGCAACAAAGCATTTCACACAAGTTTGCAAAATGTGACTGCATTTATTGTTTATTTATGTGCATCAAAGCATAAGTCAAATCTATGACTCTCTTAATGTACTAACATCTCTCATGGTTGTATTTATGGGAGTAATATAGCAAAAACGTAATCATAGTACTACCATTGAAATTCAACCTTCTTACGGTTAATATAAAAAAATGCGGAGTATCATGTCGGAATAATTAGCAAACTTGCTTTTCGGCTCCGCAATTTTCATTTTGCTGTTGAACTGTTCTGGAAATTATTATAGGATGCAAATAACACGCTGTGCATACGTAGATAATAATAATAATATTGCAGATTCGTGATCCCTACAAATATTTAGTTTTGTGCATCAAATCACAGAAATTCATGTCATTGTCCTTAATACAGCTTTTTGTAAAATGAATATTAAACGATTTGATGGGTCTGGCTCTGCCAATACATATTTAATTTAGTTATTTAATGTTCATATGTACTAAACTTTATTGTAAAAACTTTATAAACTACCAGTGTCACCATTAAATTTTATTCATGCTGCCGAACCGAATTGAACCGAAGTTTTTCCAGAAATTTTTTACATGAACCATGAATCTTTGAGCGTTTTTTAATTTTGCATTCACAATTCACGACCAATTTGTGGCCGTGGGCCGCAGTTTTACAACTTAATGAATAAATAAATAATTATATTACGTTTTTTGTACACGAAAATTTACACACGGATTAATGAGAACTCACTCTGTTTGCGTTTGTCTGAATGAATTGATCATTTATTTTTCTGTTTGGTTTAGTTTAGTCTAGATCTTAAAAAATGTGTTTTCAAACCGGCTTTTTTCGTACAATCTTCTGTTCGTTATTTTGCATCTCAGACTGACTGAGACAGCACATCAAGCTGATAGTGTATGTTACTTAAACAATCGAGTTTGCCCTTTAGTTTCTTTGAATGTCAAATGGCATAGAAAAGTCTTTGTGAGCCAAACTGGATTTCTTAGGAAAAAAGTAGGCGCTTCAATTACATGCAATATACAATCAACCACTACTAGTACAACCAATCCAAGACATGTTGTATTATTCACTTCATAGTTCATATACATATCTCACCGGTGGTTAAGATTAAGACTATAAGATGCTTACTGAGCAGCACATTCGTTAAGAGTAACTGCTCACGTAAGTGCATCTCGTGTGATTCCATTCCAAACACATTATACAATGTAGCTCACCATTGTACTAAAAAGTAAAGTTAGCTGCTTTAAATGTTAAAGAAAACTCATAAGTGAGCATAGCAGCAGATATTCTACAGGTTAAACTTTAAACATAATAAAATGCAATTCTTTGACTTTGCATTACTTGCCAAAGCTGGAGAGGTCTAATCTAATTTAATTCATAATATTATTATCACTAGGTACTTGTAATATGTAACTAGAAATATCTTTAATCTGCATAGACTTGTTGTACATATTTTTATATGAGATATATCTGACACAATTGATTAGGTTAGGAATTACAAATAAACATGAGAATCTTACTTCCACCCCTTTTTCCACCCCTTTTCGAACCGAAAAACTTCAATGTTTGCATAAGTAATTCATTTAAAAATACATTGGTGCTGGTGATGTGCTGATGTTCAATGTTGAATTGATTGTATGACTCAGCTTTTGCAATTAGGTACTTTAGTAGCAAAACATAAACTGTGTATCGTGTGTATCTACAGTTGCAGTAATGGATGGAATTGGTCAACATTGCACAATTTCCTGTTTACAGTAGTTTGGCTGAATATGTGGTTAAATTAAAATTACTTTGGTGAATTGCATGCATTACTATTACTGTAGTGTGTCTATTTTAATGAGCTGAGAATTCTTTTTTATTAGATTTCATGTCTTTCTAATTATTATCATACTCTCATTCGACTGTAGTTTGGTTTAAAAGGTCTCGGGAGTGACAAAAGGTTAATAAATTATTATAGTACCTATATATTTTTTCGTGTGTTTTGTAATTGCAATGAACTACTTCCAAGTAGCTTGTAAAGTTATATGATGGGTACTTCGTTCTACAGTGGCATAAAGGTAATGGTCACTCTGCTTCAAAACACGTGTTCAGTGAAGATTCGAAAAAAATATTATGCTTTCTTCGGATTATCAGTTTTCGTGTCAGTAAGTCAGAATTGATCCTTGTGTGACATTGGATTTACAACCCAAGCCCATTTTCATTTCTGTGTATGTGTGTATCCTTCCTAGACTGCCTATAAAGGAACCAACATCTAACCAGCAATCCTTCAGAAAGAAAAGAATATCAGATGCTCAAGGCTACAATAGGGGTATTCAAAACCTTTCAATTCTTACTTCTCATTTCTGGATTAAGTCACTTATTCACTTACGGAATTGAATTCCTCTTGCTTACTTATTACTTAAATTTCTTACAGCTCGCCCTGATATTGCGCGAATTTTAAACAGTACGCTCTTCACAAA
>JAQFYB010005500.1:0-13932 GCA_034694085.1 Pogonognathellus longicornis | reverse complement strand
GTTGAACTTGTCGCTCTTACTTATTTACTGTAATAATTGTTTCCTGCTTCCGTCTTGATTCATTTTTATATTCAAGCATCAATCCCTTACTCTTCTTTGAAGAGAGAGAGGATTGTATTCTTTTCAATTCAAATTTTTCAAGACCTTAATTTTCGAAGATGGGCCATATGATTCAGTTGACTGGATTAGTTTCTTCATTTCATGGTCACACTACTATAAATAAATTAAATATTGCTGCCACTATTAGTACAAGTATACTTACTATACAAAATATAGGAATGTAGGTGAAGCAGGATGCATTAACATTTTGTAGATTAAAATTTGACTTAGTTGGTTTTGGGTGCAATTACTTTTTACTTTTAATTTTGTAGCACCCAGTGGTGCTACATTGAATGGAGCACTAGTGGGTTAGCCACCCAAATAAAAGTTTGACCTGAAATGCTAAATGCTAGCTAAAAAGTGATGTGGAGGAAGAAAACTGTTTTGTCATATCCGAATGAGTTAGTGTTGCATTGCTGCTACGGATTGTTAGAGTGTCATTCATGACAAGAGAAGACAAGTAGCATAATGACAAAGATACTTGAAGAATGGTGTTTCGTAGTACGAGTACTCTACGGAGTAATAAACTAAATGCGTTGTACCTAATATTGTAAAGTACTAAATCACATCTTTGTTTTTTCTGAATGGTCTGACAATGTCGTAGTGCTTTACTAGGAGTAGAAGTAAGAGAGCGAAAAGATGCTACTATGCGTATGTGTAATACAAATACTATGGTAAGAAATATAGTTCACATAAATAGAATTCATTTGTTGTGAATCTAGGATGTGTGTGTGTGTGTGTTTGAAAACAATTAGAGACACATCATGTACAAATTGTGTGTTTGGCCGAATAAAAGACATGAGAATAATTTTTTGCCTATTAACTAATAAATTAGCGTAGATAAAACACGTCCGTCTCATTTTCTATGCTAATCTCGTCATTTTGCTGGTATGTATGGTAAATACTTTGTGCATGTAAGTATCTGGTTCGTCGGAGAGATGTGAATATTTTTTATACTTAAACTGTCAACCTAATGTCATTTCATTGTCAACCGTAGCATTTTTCTCTTTAGGTTAACTAACTAGGTAACTTGATTTTTTTCCTCTTCCACAGTTGACAGTGCATTTGTGGAAAATTTGCAAAGAGATTTAACATGAGAGATTTTTAATAGGCTTACATTAGTTGGATGTACAGAAAAGTAATTTGTGTTAGGAGAGTGTTGCCAATGATTCTTACATGGTTTTGCCCCGGATATAAACATGACAATGATGATAAGCACTTTACAAAGGTGAAAAGGTGTGTAATAAAATAACATTGCACTTATTTAGTAAGGAAAGTCTGGATTCAACTTTTGACCTCTACAGGTCAGGATGGTCTTCCCGGAAGATGTTGTTTATTTGTAAAGTGCAAAAATTCTTTTTACGCTTTATTGAGTTGAGAATTTACGGTCTGCGTTTATTTTTTTGGTGGTAGCTTCATAATTATCGTTACTTTCATGTACAGGTATAAATTCGCAATAGGTATTCCGTATTAATTTTTATTCTTGAGAATGAAATTTTTTATTTAATATTGTATGTAGGTTTTTTGAAGACCATTTTTTCTCATTTGTTTAGTGTACTTTTAATTTAAAACTATTATGTACATTAGAACTGTGAAAATGTTTAAGTAAAAACTATTAGTTGATAGTTGAGTGTAGAGAGTAAATCATGGGAGTTTTTCTTAATGGCAATAATTATTTTAAGTATTTAGGTAAGTCAATTTGAGTAGAGAAGACGAAAGTTGTATTTTCTCTTTAGCTAACAATAAGTGGGTAAGTATTTTGCCTACTATCTAGTTTAGTGGTATTATGCCTACATACACTTTGTACGTAATTGACAAAGAGTTAAATCGTCTTTGGATAGTCTTAGCGAGTACCTACCTACATTTATAAAATTATATATTGTTTACTCCCACAACTTTAGGTCTGTGCTTTACACGAAAGTAAATACTAAACATTTGGTTGAATGGAAGTAAGATTTAGTTGAGCAAATCTCTCTCTCTCTAGTAATTTACAACGAATTTCCAAGTCATCTTCCTCATTCCTGGTTATTAATATACAACTTATAAGCAACAGGAAGCAATTGTCTTTGTGTGCGACACACGACAGGATAATATTAAGAAACTAATTATTTTCTTTATTCATAATAAAGTAGCACTAGGTTCTTCTTCAGACTTCTTCTTCTTTACTACCAAGACTTATCCTGCATTCTTTATGCAAACAGTTTAGCTTTCTATACACGTGTAAAGAGTGTGTGCGTGTGAAATTTTAATTTATTTTATGTTATACAAATCTAAGAGTGCATGAAACACGAAAAGATTCTCTATATTATATCTATTCAATTACATGTTATTTATTAAGTTGAGGTTATTTTATTCTGAGTCGAGTGGCAGATGATTAAGAATGAAGGATGAGGAAGTACTCACAAGTGTGTTTTTTTAGAAAATGAAAAAATTCGAAAAGTTTTTCAGATTCTATTGTAGATAATATTATTCTGTATACCCCCGTTCCCTTTGGGATGCACAAATTGCAAATAATGTTATGCAAAGATATATTAGAGTAGCAGTATTGTACAAATTAGTCAATAAAATGAAATTGAAACTGTGTGAGTATGAAATTTCGTTTATGTGTGTATACACATGCAATTTTCTTCACTTTAAACGTGTAGTATGCGCCTACAGCTCCATTTACATACACAACTTTTGTGTCAGAGGATTTCTGTTGTTTTTCTTTTCATTTTACATATAGAATACAAGTGAGTTTGAGTATATGGGCTTTTCCGCTTCACAGGGAAAACGGAAGGAACGGATTTCGATAATTTTCGCCATGACATCCTTTTCTTTTGTCACAGTACTACTGTACTACAATACTGTTCTTCGATCATTAGGTTTTAGAACCATTCAGTAACAGTTTAGGACACACAATGGAAAAGAGCAGACACAGAGGAAAATAGAATGGCACATTATTCCAAACTCGCTGGAGTGTATTATTATCTTGTGTGTGCATTTGACTATTACTAGTACTAGATACGATAATGTTTATAGTCAGTTCTACTTGTACTTTAGTTCAGTAGTGCCACTTGCTGTAAAACTCTAATAAATAACGGTATAATTTATCTTACGTAATGCGTGCATGTTGTTGTTGGATGCTATATTATGCTATGTAGGTATGTGTAGGAGTAGGTATGTGTGCAGAATTAGTTTTGTGTGCATATGACGGAATCATAGTATAGATCTACATCTCGTACTCATACTAATGTAATTTTATTGTTACGTGTAACTTAGTTTAGTGTGTTAAGATATTTTATGTGTTCTTCTACCAGATTTATGTTGTATTATGTGTGTTTATTATAGTTATATAAAGCTCGTATCGTGTTCTGCAATCTCAAAAACAAATCATACGCTCTTTCTCTTGCTTCAATTTTTAATGACGAAGAGTAGTACTTAACAAGAAATGTGTACTACTTTTTATACCATACCTACTGTTGTATACCTAATGGGTAAATAACACATGCACTCTCTGTGTGTAATGTGTGCAATATTTATGCATCAAAACATTATCAGTCACTCGGAGTCTGAGGGCAATGATATTAGTTTTAGCGCATTTGAAATTAGATATTATATCACATATACAAAAGAGTTTCATTAAATACCAGTGCTAACTAGTAACTTTAACTAGTGGAACTAGTGTGTATAAAAATCCGTAATAATTCTAGGTATTTAATGGATGTTGCATTTCACTACTTTTCAACAGAGATAGAATTGGTAGAGTAATAATTAGCTTAAAGATTAGTAGATGGTACAAGGCTAAAATATGTTAGAAATAGTTTGGTTTATTTTTGCGAATTAGTTTATCGTCAAGTAAAGCAGGGAGTCAAGTTTTTTCAAAAGGTTTAAATCAAAATCAGCGAGTAAAGTTCAATTCAGTTCGGCTCACCTCATAGCTACACACTGTGATTTTGCTTTGCTCTGATTTTTCCTTACCCAACAACTACATTGGCTATCCTTCTTTATAAAACTAATCCAATTCGAGAGTTCGAACGTAGCATGTTATTTAGTGGGGATTTACAGTGTTCTGGATTTATTAGAGATGCTCTGCGTGAGGATTTAGATAGAACTTGTAGGTATGCTACAAGCACGTAAGATCGTTGTATTGTTTTTATCAAAATCTTACGCTTACTAAACCAAAACTAACCAAGTAGCCATATCTGCAGTAATTTATCTGAGATTATTTACCGCAGATAAACGATTATGAACGAATCAACGCTCTTCTCCTGTATTTGTATAGCTAGTACATTTTTGTAGTTGCACATTTCTTGAATCTTTTATTACGAGATTCCTTACACCAGTCTTGAGTGCAAGAAGATCAGAAACGTTTTTCAAAGTTTTTGGTAATTGTTATGGCTCTTCTATGTACTAATTAACTCTTTAAGTATGAACACTCCAGAAAACATTGTGGGTTAATGTTTTTTGCTTTATTGCTTCATAGTATTGATGTTATAATCATTATTTGTAAACTTATTTTGTTGAAACTTGAAACGCATTATTTTGCTAATCGTTTTAGCTTGAGTGTTCCTATGCACCAAACGTAAGAATCAATTTGTAGTGTTAGCATTATCATTAGAGATAATAGGAGAGGAGGAAAGAAGTGGAATGTGAATAAAATACGTGTGTTATAATGAAACAGATAGATTGCCTTGATTCCGTGGTGTAATCAGTAGAAATGGAATGCGTGAAACGCATTCAGAGTTTTAACAACCGTTATAATTAGAAATAAGACAACAGATGCGATGAGTAACAGACTTCAATGCGATTTATGCTTTCCTAACACTACAAGTACAATCTTAGGCATGGGATTTTGACGTGGACGATACAATGATAGACAGAGACACGATTTTTCACAACATTGACCCTAATGTCCATGAAACAACGGGGGTTGGGAAATACACCTACCAATGTCTTAGGTACATTTTGAATAGCACTACGTATAATCTGTATAGGTGTTTGAAAGTTCATTTTACACTTCCTATATAATATGAAACTATTATGAACCTGACTTGATGTGTATTCTTGTAATGTTATTGGGTGTTTTCACTTCACACATAATCTCTAATGGTACAAAGCTCAAGAAACGTCGCAGAAGGAATTGAATTATATGAAATTTTAACACTATTGAGTCTCTCCAGTGAAGTGAAACAAGAAAAAGTGCCTCAATCCATTTAAAAAAACATTTCTAATCAGCTTTACACGTAAAACAAGTATAATTTAGTTTGTTGCTCTGATGTCACGTATGTGTACGAAATAGAGTTTAAAGTTTAAAACTTTAAACACGTAATTCACGTAATTACAAGTGAATGAAGTGGTAATTATCAATTAGACATCACCTTACATTATAGGCTACTTACAGTTTCTTCAGAATTGCATTGTTTGCCATATTTTTCGTAAGACTCGATCACAAAAATGCACAAGTACATAAATAAACACTCGAACGGTAGTGTCAGATTATTGTTGGTGCATGTGGATGATTTCCGTAACTGGCTTTACAAACTTCTCGTATCAATCTAACGATATCAATCTACTAACAATAGCAAACTTACGCGTAAGACTTCATGGATGTTTTCTATGAAATTATTTAAGTGTACTTATGTATTCTATACATGAAAATGTTTACAATCGTTGCTTGTTTTAATGCACGTATAACATACATACATACTTAAAACTTAAGTATATCCTGATAAACATAAAATGTGCAAAACATATTCGTGTTTCCCTTTACTTTTTGAGGAAAATGTATTTTGCTATAAAATATATTGTATTTGTTATGCTATCATAAAACTGTAGTACGTACCATTACAATAAGTTCTACTACGCCTACATAGCTAACATCTTTGTAAACATTGGTAATAAATATATCTGTACACAACTACCTTAGCTATATTTATTGTATGTTGAATGCGTAAGCAAAAATTTGTGAATAAATAAGAGTTGTTGTATCACAGCTCAGCCCATGTAAGCATCTACTAGTATGAGAAACGCGAATCTTTCACGAATCACACTCACACCTACAGCATGAAAGGCGTGTAGACTGTGTAGACATAAAAATCACCAAAGATAACACAAGACAGCGTAAGTGGTACTGTAAAAGCACTCGGTGATTCATAAATATCTTATGCACAAACACTCACAGCTTCAACAGATACATACATAGAAGAAAGAGTAATACTAAATATGAACACAAAATTGCAAACACATACTAGGCTGTAAATATGAATCGAATGTGTGTGTGCTGAATTACATGTAGGTTCATTTCATACATGAGAGACTTTATTCTTCCTGCGGTTTGTAAATTCCCTTTATAAGGCAGTAGATGTAAAGTAAAGCAAATCAATATGAGTTTACCAATACTAACTAGTAAGAAGTAACCGTACTTACTCTTAAACTACAATAATCTTATGTACATATTATAGGTATGCCTGTATATTATTAGTGTAAGCTTGTTTCTACAGCTGTTTTACTTATATAGTTAAAAATGTGTTCGATGTGTGTACACATGTTTCTATAGCATACCAGAGTATAGTAAACTAATATTATCTCTGTAGTATACAAGATATACAAAAATTTCCTGTGTACATTTACAAAACTATAGAATAAGTGTCCATTAAACTGCGATACAGAAAACTGTGCAAGATAATCTAATAAAGTAACTGAAATGCATTCTTGTTTCGTTCAATGATACTGTTCGTCTGAATTGTGTCTTAATCAGCTCATGCACAAAAGCACATGTGGTAATGTAATGTTAAAAGCTCTCCTATACACTAAATAAGAATAACACAGTCTATATATACCGTGAATTAAATGTCTGCTTATTACAATTGGTTGATGGTGGTATTGGTATTGGTATGTGTAATGATATGGTGGTTGGTGGGAATGGAAATGCAAATGCAAGGGAAGTTGCTCACTCACTGAATGAAAATCAAATGCCTACCTAGAATAAGTATCAACACACCACATGGGTTTTCAATGCTAACAAAATTAAACAAGCATATGAAACGGACATTAAGGATCCAAGATCCTACTAAAACATGTGTGTGAGTGTACTACAGTTTTACAGTATGTACTGTATAATTCAACAGGGTTACTTACAAGTAAATAATACTTTGAACAATGTTACCTAAAGGTATGCATGTGCATACCAGCAAATTTTGTAGGACAATACAATACAGTAATTGTAAGAAAATAGGTAGCTGTATGCCATATTTTAATATAGAGTTACATTAGAAGGATTATACAGAAGAGTATCTTTATGTGTGTAAAAGGAGTCGACACACAGAGAGAAACAGTAATGACTTAAAAAACGTTGAAGGTTTCATTTGAGATAAATCCAATTGCAATTTGCTACATATTTATTTCTATGTCGTGTCGTAGTCTTGTCTTTGAAATCTTTGTTGCATGTATCCGGTGTGGGCTATATGATTCACAGAGAAAGAGAGAGACACACAGACAGCTGCAGTTTTGTTATTAGTTTTATTATTAATACTATTATGGCCATTATATTATATTCTCTTTATGTCATGTCATGTCATCTGTCTTGATGACAAAGTGCAGTATAATAATCATATAGAAATATTTATTTAGCTACCTGCCCACAAAAAATGCACACGTACACATGTGACACTGAAAAATCGTAAATGAACACTCCTATTAATAATACAGGTAATAATAACAAGTGAGCTAAGCAAAGCTTCTTGTCTATGACAATCATAACTCATACGTACTGGTAATTCATTATTATTGCTGTTATGTTAAGAATGTATTTGGTTGCAAGGCTTAATGAATGCAATTGAAATTTTGTTTTGTTTGTTTAGTCGTACTGTTAGTGTTGTAACGGTGAGAGGCTGTAGCCATTTGGAGATGTAGAATTTGTCAAAGAATCTGAATGGTCAGTATTACACAACATGTGTGCATTGATAAATTCGTTTGGATAAATTAAAAAGGTAGAAATGTAGACAAATAGCATCCATTGCGTCTATTTGTTATGTAGGCATGCATAAAAATCGTAACGTGTTCTTGTGTAGATTTGTTTGTGAGTTTATTGTTACATAATGCATTAGTTGTGTATAGGCACAGTAAATAAAAATAATACTAACATACCTAAGAGAGCCTGAGGACTGTTTTAATGATTACACACACACATACAAACAAACAAATTGAATCTGGGTTTGGAATAAAATAGAATTTATTATTTAAACAAACTAACAAGTGTGACCGCATGCAATTCTAGTAATAGGTACTTGTAAATGTTTAATAAGAATGTTTTGAGTTTGAGAATGTGTGTTTTTATTCAAAAGTTGTAGACATATGTGTAGGTAAATGGGTATGAGTTGCACAATATTTTAATTTATTGCTGTAAAAGGGTAATGATGAATTTGCCCAAAAGATCCCATGCTATTTTAAAGAGACAACGCAGAGACAGACAGGTAAACAAACATGCACACAAACAAAACAAACGCATCAGTTAGTACAGAAGATATAAACGAATCTTATATACAAAGAGTTTACATATTTAGGTATATGTGTGCGAAAATAGGAATTGTGACAAACAACACAAGGTAGTTGAAAGAGCCCGAAGGAAATGAATGGAAAGACTTTCCTTTTCAAGATATTTTTGCAGTTGTTGTGCTCGTTTTTGTGAATACCGACAGATTTTGTAAGATACGGCATATAAAATGTATGAAAAGAGTGTGAGTAAATGATTCGCTGTTGCGAATCTTATTGCTTCTTTTCTTGTACTGTATACTATACGAGACTCTTTATGTGCACATGCACTTGTGTTGTTGGGTGGATTGAAACATTTTTTTGATACACATGCAAAAATAGCACTTATATTTTATAGGAGTCATACATACGAAATACTAGTATGAACATTAGAAATAGATTAAGTATTTGTTGGTTTGCAAAAAAGATCTAAGTAGTATTAGTGACTTATAGGGCTTTTGTGTATCATCTCCAGCTTTCTTTTCGTTTCTGTTGCATACAGAGTAGATATTTTGGCTATATACCTCCACTGTACAACATGGGATGATATTTAATGTATATATAAAAGTAATACAAAGGATTTTCTGTTCTGGATGTGCAGCTGTAGTGTTTCTGTTGTAGTTTGTGCATTCAAGGAATAAATTCGATTTGGGAATCCTATTCATCTCTCTCGTTTGACTGTGGATCGACTTGGCTTGCTCTCTTATTCTATTTATTAGCAGTAGTAGCGTAGAAAATGTGGAAAAAGGTGACTCGACAATTTTTTGTCTCATCATCAAGAGTTGCTGGCGAAAATACTTGTAATAAAAATACTACAAGATATGCATTTTTCTTTCACATAGATTCCTCTCGTTATTGAACATTGTCAGTTTTGTCATTTTCATCGTTTCAAATACTTTTACTGGCAGGATACAATTTTAGTTAATAAAAGTTTAGATTTATTAACAATTCTATATTGTTAATAATTTCAGATGAATACAAGACTTTAATAGAGATTTGCAATAAAAATGAAAAGTTTAGGTCGTGCTTACTAATTAAGACTACAAATTGTCTTAATTAATACAATCATTAATAGATTAATAGATTAAAGTTTGCGTTTTAATATAAGTATTGCAAATTTTTAGGATGCCAATTCTACCCGATCGGAGAATATTTGCGTTTTGTGAGGGTGCCGGAAAACTTGAAAGTGGGAGATGCTGTTATGACAGTAGAAGTGCACAATAAATACAATTTAACGCTACAGTCTATAGACAAGGTAACATGAAATGAAGAAATACTTAATGATTGGATAGTTTGCTCGTGTTCTTTAAAATGGGCTAATTACTAATGAAATGGAAATGCTTTGTGTTACGTACAGGGAGATGATGCAAAATATTTCACATTTAAGGAGATTAATCCTCTGATGGTACAACTTAGTTTGGCACGAAGTCTCGAGAATATCGTTGATAATGATAGTCCACAGAATATTCTCAAGTTTAGACTTGTGTGCTATCCTGACGAACCGGATATGGTAAAACATTATCAGAAACTAAAAACTAATAAGGATACAAGCCCTCAATTCATGCTACATGTTACACATACACAGATACATGTATCTTTAAAATCTTCTTAATTAATGATATGTACCTACATTGGAATTTTACAGACACCAACGTTTCTGTCCTTTCACGTATACGTAGAAGATATAAATGATCATGCGGTAAGTTGAGTTAATTCTGTTACAAATTTTTCTACCCGTGGCTATATTAAATTTGCACATACCTACATAAGCCTAGCTTAATTGTAGGCTGTACACTTTGTTGTAATGTATACACATGCATCGATATCATGAAATAATTTGCTAATTGGATTTGTACAGCCGGAATTTTTGCACGCCCCATATTTTGTGACAGTGGAGGAACTGACACCCGTGGGTAAGTTACTTACTGTCTTTCTTACTTAATTAGCTTTGTTAATTGGGATTACATCACATACTTTAGTGATTAAATCCTGTAAAAATGTCTGTAGCGCATTCTTGAGCATTTTTCCGTGTTTTCTTATTAATGAGTTATGGATTCCTATGTCGAAATTAGGTCTGACTGTATTCCGAGGAATAAGTGCTGTGGACCTGGACAAGCCCAACACTGCAAACTCGGATGTTCACTTTTCAATAATAGAAGGGAATGACGAGGGTAAATTTGCTCTCGAGAGTAGTCACAAACCTGCATTGGTCGTCAAAAGAAATCTTGATTATGACATGGGAGATCACGAATTCAGACTTAAGATTATGGCCTCGGTAAGCCCCAGCCAAGTTCTTTTGTTTCACACTCTACTTCTATAGTACCTAATGATTCTTATGTAGTACAGTGTAAAATATTGTTATAACTGTTCTTTCAAGGCACACTATCACCATATAAAACTTACGTAATTTCCCGATAGGATCGATTACACTTAGCACTTAAACTACCTGCATGCGTCTATCTCATCTATGCATCTATCTACCTGCATTCAAATGTTAATAAAGCACTGACTGAGTCAGACTGTATGTTATTTATTGTATAATGATAATGTGCTACCCTGCTACCTGCAAGAACTGCATGAACTTAACTAATATCTATGTATTAATCAATAGAGTTATATAATACATGTAAAAGTATGTAGTTTAAATACTTTAGAGTAGATTCTCGATCGTCTCTCGTTGTTGGCCCCAATTATTAATAGATTTTTTCTTTTGTTTCCAACGTGTCCGTCGTGAATTGCAGGATAGAGGCCGACCTTCCCTTTCCTCTAGTTCTGTTGTCGTCGTCAAGATTTTAGACGGGGACGATCTGCCACCTGTAAGACCACCATATTATATTCAGTATTCTCATTTTACTTTTATTTGTAATAAAGCTGTGCTGCTGTGTTACAATTTTGTTGCTGTAATCGCGTCCTAGTGAAGTACCTAATTAATTGATCGTGGTACTAAACGATGACGATAATGATGATGACTTGTATTGATCTATTTTTAGATTTTTACAAAACCTGTCTACAGGACACAAATCAAGGAATTTCATCCTTTCACCGTAAGCATTCATTTAATTGTTCATATCATACTCTGCTCGCACAACAACATGATTTGCTTTTACAAGTTTACATAACATAATACATAACCCTTCTGATTTTGATTTTTTATGCAATGCCAAAACTAGGTAGTCAAACTATCTCTCTCTCTCTATTGACTCTATGTGTTATGTTTTTGTGATATTGTTTTATTTGTAAAAGTAATAAATGCACATAATTAATTTTTCCTTTTTAGAACAAGACAATTCGTCAAGAAATAAAGTTCTCCCCTCCGATCTTGGCTTACGATCAAGACCTAGCGATTAACACATCAATAACTTATGACATTGTGTCAGGGAATGACATGAAATATTTTGAGATTGATCCAGAGAAAGGGAGTTTATATTTAATCAAAGAAATTGATAGAGAGATACTCAAAAGCAATGTGTTCGATCTTCAAATCAGAGCCAGACAGACTGACAATCCAACCAAATTAGGCCTGGCCAGAGTTGAGGCTCTTGTCATTGACATCAATGACCACGTGTAAGTCTGCAATTACCGCCTACATATATCTCTCACAAATTTACATAAATTAATTTTATAAAAAATCTCGCACCGCACCTACTCCTGTAAAAATCCTCATGCCTTCTCTTACCATAAAATGTCTGCGAGCGAAGCGATCTACCACTATAATTTCGTAATTTAATTTAGCTACATAAATAATTTAAAAAAAAGTTTACCGAATTGTTTTTAGAATTTCGTTCACACAATTGAATAGTATGTAAAAATGGTATGACATGTATAGAGATGTAATTGAATATTGTTTCATAGACCTCAGTTCGAAGTAGACGTGTATAATATCAGTATTATGGAAAACCTGCCTAATGGTTTCAGTGTTTTACACGTCATAGCGAAAGACATGGATAAGGTAATTTGTAATGAAGATTTAAGCGTTTAATCATTAATTAGATTCTATAGTATTGTATGTATTTAAATTCAATTTTTAATGCGTGTACATCCACAGGGTGACAATGCAGAATTTTCATACAAATTAGAAGATAGAACTCGGGCTTTTAACATTGATCCAAAGACTGGTTGGCTCACCGTTAGAGATCAGTCTCAACTTGACCGGGAAAAGGTCGCGTCAATTAAACTGAAGGTGATTGCTGATGAAAAAGTACCAAATGTCGCTTACGGTTCTGCCAAGAGTCAGGCTCAAGTTGAAGTCTACCTTTTAGATAGCAATGACAACAGTAAGATTTTCTGAGACTTTTGATTAAATATAATTATTGCTGATTTCTATAGGTAGAGAACTTTGCAAATGAAGTTAAACAGGGGGAGCTTTCCAGGAGCCAGGCTCATTTGCGTGTAAAATCAACTGGTTTTCAGTTTTTGTCTCATAACTCAAAAACGAAACACCAGTACCTGCTTACAAGTTGAACCGCAAACCAGCTGATTTTACACGCAAATGAGCCTGGCTCCTGGAAAGTTTCCCCTGTTTCTTCATTTGCAAAGTCGTCTATTCTCTAGGTACTCATAGATAGACAGGACAGAGGCGTCATTTTATACAGTAAATCATTCATTGCATTTTTAGATCCGAATTTCGTTCCGTCCAATTTATACAAGTTTCAAGTCACAATTGATTCGGAAATCGGTTCAGTGGTTGGACAAGTCACAGCAGAAGATCCAGATTTAGATGGAAACGGGAAAATCATGTACGAGCTTCAAAAGTCCAACACAACACAAGAAGATGTTCCGTTTGAGATTGATGCAAATACTGGATATATTTTCTTACTGGAAAGACCATTACCCAAACTGCAGTACACGTTGCTTGTCGAAGCTGCAGACCAGCCGCTGAATCCGAGCGAGCGTCGATATTCTCTTGCTGTTGTCCAAATCGATGTTGTAAAAGCTGGAGCAGGGCATTCTCCTGAGTTTATAGGATCTCCTTATGAGTTTTGGGTTGGCACGCATGTCGGAATCGGAACAAGCGTTGGTCAAGTTAAAGTCAATCATTTGGATAGCAAACACACAGTCTACGACCTTTTACACAGTTACTACGAAGGAGGTGAGGAAAAATGCATGAGAATGAAATAGAAGTTGACTTTTTATCGATGTATTTACTATTCCTATTTTCATTATTAATTAATTGGACCCGTTTTTTGTCTCAGTTCCATTTGCAATCGAAGAGCGCACGGGAATCATTGCTGTGGTGGATGAATTAATAAAATACACACGAACAACAT
The DNA here is from genome assembly GCA_034694085.1 of Pogonognathellus longicornis. NCBI lineage: Eukaryota > Metazoa > Arthropoda > Collembola > Entomobryomorpha > Tomoceridae > Pogonognathellus > Pogonognathellus longicornis. The sequence continues at coordinate 55 of JAQFYB010005500.1, read as the reverse complement.
ACGATTTCGAAGCATATGTAACAGACAGCCGTCACACTTTAACCACGAACTTGAC
>JAQFYB010005499.1:0-13932 GCA_034694085.1 Pogonognathellus longicornis | reverse complement strand
GTTTACACTAGATAAAAATCAAAAATTATTCAATACCTATTATATTCGCCGATGTTCACTGGAATTTCCTTCAAAACTCCCCCTGTTATAAATCCTAGATCCGCCACTGCTCTTCGCCATTAAGTTTGAGGTTTCGGGCCTATCCGCTTTCAGGTTTCGGGTCACAAGTATTCTTGTCTCTTTTCTCACTTTATTTTTAAAGGGGTGGGACACTTTTGTATTCGACTTTCGAGTCTCTTCGTTGTTGGCTTTCAGGTAGCTTTCGGGTTTCGGCTTTTGAGTTTCAAGTTTTCGGGTTCTGTGGACGAGCTGCACACAATACAATATATATATACAACAACGAAAGACACTTTCAGAAAAGCCGCTTTCTTTGCGTTGTTTCGTTTTTTGTGTGGCTGGTGGCACAAAGGCACAATAGAAATGAGTAATTGTAATCAGCTGGAAAAACAAAGAATACAAACGGTTTCTCTCGTCGGGACACTCGATTCGAAGGAGTTTGTTCATATTTTTAAGTATGGTGATTTTTTTTTAGTTTAATGTTGATGTGCGCCGTATTTTTAAGTTTAGGTAGAAATGGAATTCAGAGAGGAGTCGACATTTGGCATTTAATTATTTTTTCATATATTATTTGATATTTGACAATATTTTATTAGTATTTCTCACTTTTGAATTTCATGTTGGTGTCTGTTGCTGTTTGTTCCTTCCAGTGCCCGGTTCATTCACTCAAAAAATTGGTAATTTAAAATTAAACAATTTATTTAATTATTAATTATAGTAATTGTGGTATTTGCAATCCATATTCTTGTCACATTTAATCGATTTCAGATTTATGTACTAGGTATGTATATAGGCGATTGATATATTTATAGGTACCATAAGTTTACCACAATATTATACTGCTACTTAATTTAAGTTGCAGTTGCTTATCCTCATTTTATACAAATTGTGTCAATAATAGGATGTGAATTCGTATTGTACAGTATTGTACATATTTAAAAGATTTAAGACATAAGACATATAATTTTAATCATAGTAAGGATACTTTGAGTACCTACTCTTTGGAATTTTGTATGATGGTTAATATATGCAGTAGCAATTAATATTCATAATAACTGTGATAATAAATAGTTATTATGAATTAAAGTGCATTTGTAAGAATGTAAATTGCAAATACTACAACCTTGTCATATCTGTTGGCACATTGTTGTACCTTAATCTGCAGTATTTTTTAACTGAACTGTCATTTGAGAAGACAAGTCTCATTATTTATATATAACAGCCAGCCACCTAAAATGGTAAGCGTTATCTACAAGGAGGATAGAATAAACAGACGTACATCTTGCAGATTATATCTGTTGAGTCAGTAACCAACTTTTGTATTTCAAGCTATTGTGTTTCCAAAGTCACTAAAAGAGAAAATTAATGCTTCACATTACTTGTGTCAGTGCTACAAAAAGTATTGTTTGATAAATATTTTTTCAGTTCTCTACCATATAAGAAACTTGTCTGGAGAAAGAAGTAGCCGCCTTTCCTCTCACCACAGTAAATAATTTAAATAAAGATAATGACGGATACATATGATGATATACCACCTTGCAATGATTCAGAAAAAACATCTTTATTATTGCCTTCATTTTCCAAACCTCGATATGGAGACCGCTTCATGCCAACAAGGACCGGTAACAACTGGGAACTAACTTTTCCTAGCACGCAATTGTCTCTGGAAGACGCAATAAAATCTGCATTGAAATCGGAAAATGAAAGGTCGATTCCAGAGAACTCCCATGATCGAACGCCCTGTAATAAGAAAAGGCGATATGGAGAGTCTGACGATTCGGTGTATTCTCGTTTACTTAAAAATGAAATTCTGGAATATGACTTAGGTGATATGAAAAATGTGGAAATGAATTCGAGAAACATTACCACTCCGAATCGTCTTAACAGGAAATTATTCCATGTTAGTAAATTCCCTACTTTAAACTAAAGGCTTTTATAATAATAAACTTTTTGCTACTTTAATAATCTATATTAATGCTGATATTATATGAAAGTAATATGTAACTTTTTTCGTCCCTAATTAGTACGATTCAGCAGAACGATCTGGAAATAAAAACGAAAAGATGTCCGCCTATTCATCATCTCCACTTAGTCAAAAATCCAAAGAAATTATTGAGGCACCATCAAGTGGTCGAAATCGAATATCCAACGAACCCTACAAAGTATTTAATAATATGGACATTGTCATTATTTACGAAAAAAACAGTTTTGTCTACTTTGTATAATTAACTTGTTGTTTTACAGATTTTAAATGCGAATGCACTCCGTGATGACTTTTATACCGATGTATTGGATTGGTCATGCCATGGGTACCTGGCTGTTGGCCTTGGTTTCACGGTTTGTATGCTTAGACTTGGTGACTCTAAATCTCAACCAACCCAACTAATTAGTTTTGATAAAAATTCAATTATACCTCGGCTAGTTACCTCTGTGGTTTATAGCAATAATGTATGTTAATCTTTTTCCATTGTGTGCCAATTCCGTTTACAAGTTACTATTTCATTTAATAAATTGTTTTACTATCACCACTTTATAACAATTTTACAGGGACGTTTAATTGGAGTTGCAACCAGTCAGGGAACAATGGAAATTTGGGATGTCGCAAATCAAACGAGAATATTGAAACGGTGGAATCATTCCACTCAGGTTTCTTCTTTGAGTTGGAGTGGAGATATCGTATTCTCTGGCTCCAAAGACAAGTCCATATGTGTCAACGACATTAGACTGAAGTCGGCATCACCAATCAAAAGATTGAGAAACCATAACAAAGAAGTATGTACTCAAATATTGTATAATATGTGTTACAATGTTAATTGTTTTATATTTTAAATTATTTTTACGAGTTATGACTGCTAATTTACTAATCATATTATACCTTTAGATCTGCGGGTTAAAATGGTCAGAATTAAATGGATTGTTGGCTTCTGGTGGCAATGATAATCGGCTTAACATTTGGGATTTGCGTGGCAATACTTATAACACACCTTTGTTTACTTTTGACGAACACTTGGCAGCTATTAAAGGTATTTTTCTTATATTGCTCATAAAATATGTGGATTAATAATTTTATTTGCACTCGTTTGAAATTTTATTTTAGGACTGGATTGGAATCCAAATGAACACGGAATTTTAGCAAGTGGGGGTGGAACAGCAGATAGAAAGATCCGGATCTGGAATACCAATTTGGGAGCATGTACAAAAGTCGTAGAAACTGGATCACAGATTTGCAATTTAGTCTGGTCAAAACATACGCAGGAATTCGTAAGTTCCATTTTTCCTAATATGATTTTACTTGTTATTGTTGTTATTTGTTTAAAGTATGCACTTTAAATTTTATCTTATTAATTATAAATATACTATAGCAAGTGGATGATCAGAAAACCATGGACTTGTTTTGCTTATACTGGCCTAATTAATAATTATTTTTTTGCGAAATTAGGTTACAACACATGGATGTGTAAACAATGCAATACACGTATGGAGTTATCCAAATATTCGAGCAACCAGTGTACTTACCAGAAACTCACATACATCCAGAGTGTTGTATCTAGCCTTATCTCCTAACGGAGAGGATATTATTACTGGGGCTGGACCCCCATGTGAAACTTTGAGATTGTGGAAAGTATTCCCTGCATGTACTCAAAACGGATATTTAAAATCTGCTGTAAGACTCTTCAATATTCGCTGAATTTCGAATACACACTTTGTTTCTAAATCATGTAAATAATCTACTAAATCTTAATAATATATTTATTGTGTATATAGTTAGTTGTATTATACAATCGTAAAGTTTATATTCATTTGTATAACCAGTTAAAAATCTACAAAACCCGATAATCTTTAACGTTGGTATTGGTTGTTTGTTAATGTTGTGTTTTCAGTTAGTACTCAGTGATGTATTATTGTTTAATAAAGTACCCATTAGAAGTTTTCAGACTTTTTTAGATGGGAGTTTAACACGGTTCATTAAAATTGGGAGGTTTAATTTGTCACATCTTTAAATAGAGAAACTTTCGCTCTTTAAAATGATGGTTCATTTTATTATGTAAGAGGAATTGTATTAGTCATAGTCGTGGTGAAAGTGAAGGGCCTGAAAAACCTGTTTCCCAGTTCAAAAAATTCGAGCCAATTTTATGTCAAACCTGATCTGGCAGCCCTTCAAACTTAAAGGATGTCCCAAATCAACTTTTGTCATTGATGTAGAAAAACATGAGAATTCCGAAAAACTTATATTCAAAAAGAAGCATGGTCGTCTATGTTTAGTTAAAAAGTAAGGAAAGTGAAAGCAACCAAAATTTTTTTCATGAATCAAATCACATCCTAGATGGCTGCAACCGAGAAACGTAATATAATGCAAAGCTACCTAAGAGGTATTCAAGCTAAGAAACTGGGCTTTAAGATACAAGTTAGTAGAAGTGTCCCTAATTGAATTTTTGATAAAAAATATGAGTTAAAAAAAGTTGATAACAAATTGATTTTGAAATGTCAAAGTCCACTTTTTGCACAAGAAAAAAATGCTCCTTTGCCAAATTTTGGTCTTATTAACGATTTTTGGCATAATGATAGGAAATACATCTGTCTGTGTTCCCTCTAAAGGATATTGCGAATTTCAAACGCGTTTAGACTAGATTCAGCAAAGAGTAAAAAATGGGTCCGGGAAAGCTCTAATCGACTTATTACAGGTGAAAGTGGGTTCAGTAGTAAAATATTGAGTTAGGAGGATTGTAAGGTACACGAATTAGTTCTTTACATTCATGTGCTTCGAATAATTCAAGCAAAATGATGGCATTTGGTTTTAAATCAGATTGGTAGATGATATATACATAGATGTATGTACCAGAGGCGTTGATTGGGTACAATTTTTTCCATTCCAACCCTTCGCTATTTTTTGGGCCCCATTTTCTCGACTCCAACTGCAGCCAAAATTCAAATTAATATTTCTAGAACCCCAACTCTCAAGAATAAGTTGATGTAGAACCCCAACCCCACCTATAAGAGGAAAACATTTAACCTGAAAATCGTTAAAAACTGAATGAAAACACTGTAAATGACAACATTTAAATTACATTCAATCAAAATTCACAAATTAACGCTTATCGATATTTATTTTAATTGCGTCGTGCGTCTAAAATATAAAATAGCTTTGTAAAAAAGTTACCCAACTTTTCTTTTAAGTACTAAATGATTGGCTTCTTCGTCGGGCCTGTTGTATGGCATAATTTGGAAATTGAGTATAAAATAATTCGACTCCAAACCTACCACAGACTTTTGAGGCATAGACCTAATCGCATAATAAACTCTAGGTGTGAGGTAAACCCTTGGATCGTGGTTGACGTCTCTGGCAGTTGCCCATAATATCCAGCATGCAGCAGCTCTAATCTGCACAGTAGAGGATAGCGCTACTAATATTGGGTGTAATATATTGCGGTCTTGCTCTTATATTATTTTGATAATTCAATTTGGTTTTCAAAACTATTCTGTTCAACCACCGATCCCCTCCCCCAAATTGCAAAGCAATTGGAGGCAGATCAGTGTTTAGTTAGTAGTTTAACATGCATTATTTTTAAAGACAATTATTGCGATTAATAAAGAGAGAGAAAATATCTGATACCTACATACATATTATATTTATGTATCTCTCTGCGTATGATTGTTCAAGAAACTTTTTGAAATATAATAAGTTAACATACTGTTGCATAATATTGCTGTATTGTATTTAATCATCTTGGCTATTTTTTGGTTTAAAATTATGTTATTGTAAAATAGTAGCACACCCTTAATTATGCATTAATGAGAATTAGGTTGAGCCCAGCCCTGACTACATCCGGATTTGGGAGTTTGGCACTGAGGACGTATAAAAGCAGGAGAGATCGTTTGTAGAGATTTCTTTGCAAATTGATGGTCTTAAAAGTGTAGTTATATCGACCAGAGTGGTGCATTCTGTTTCTCTGGCTGCTGCTGATGCATGATGGTGGTACGGCGGTTGTGCATAATGTGTGTGAGAGTGGAGAGTGAGTAAGTGAGTGAGCCACGGAGAGAAAGTGCTGGGTGTAAGTTGAAGCACGAGAGCACTTGTAGTACAACACGCGTGGAGTGAGTGACTTGAGTGAGTGTGAGTGAAGGAGTGAGTGTGAGTGAGTGAGAGAAAGGGAAGGAAAAGAGGAGGGAGAGAGAAAGAGAGAGAGAGTGGAGAAAGAGCATAACTTTTATGAGGGAGAGTGTTGTGTGTGTGTGGTGTGTATCTGTGTGTGTACTATATGAGAGTGTAGACTGTAGAGTAGAAATTTAAGTGTGGTATATAATGCTCCTCTCTAGTTCGCAGTTTGCAGTTTATTTCTGCGTGCTCCACAACTTTCCTCCCAGAAGAGCCTCAGCATTTTCTTCTGTGATCCTGTTCTTCCTCCTATATTCTTAAATAACATTCATTAGTGTGGTGAACATATAGTTGTAAGAATTTAATTATTACATTCTCGTGTTAATAATTAAAAGCTGTATTCGTTTTACTTGTAAATAGTCCCTGCAATCAAATCTAACCTGAGTCTGCATTTATTTGACAGGTAGTTCTTTTTGACATCACCTCTGAAATTCGGAGTGAATGAAATGAAAGCATTGTTGTTTTTTTAATACACAAGGCTTACTCATTCATAATTCATCAAAATACGGTGTGGAACGTTGAATTTGTAGTTGTGGACAGGTTGGCATTCTCGGAATACTTGACTTGGCATGCTCAACATGTCCATATATAAATGATCAAATATATGAATAAGTTACAGCCACAACGATTGCGTGGTGAAAGTTGGAAGTTGCTCAAATGCCACACATTTACTTTTTCACTCTCTAATCTCTACAAGAGTTTTCACAAACGTAGGCATTAAGCTATAGGCAACTGGAAAACTCTAGTTGTATTGATTTTTCACGTTTTCAAATGTGCAGACAGAGTTGAAAGTTTTTAAATGAGCAGGAGATGTAAAGTAAAACGATGCAGTGAAATTGAATACTCATTATACTATAACTTTAATTTTTAGTGATTTAGAATAATATTCTAGTTTTGTATACAAATCGTATTAAAACTTAAAGTTTGTCACAATTTGATTGTAAGTCATAGAATGTCTAGAGTTGTTATTAGCTGAGCCGCAAACTAGGGATATAAGATTGGGTGTGTATATAATTGTAGAGAGTGAGTGTTTGTCGATAAGCGTAGTATTGGTAGGCATATAGGTGTGTGCTTTGTGCAATGTGCGTATTGATCTGTTGCTAGTAGAATGGTAATAATGTCGGCAGACAAATCTTTATGTTGGTGGAAGTAGCTGGTGGAGAAGTTGGAGAAGAGGGTTGTGTCTTGTGTCAGTGTCTCTTTGGATTGTGTTTGTAGCACAAGTGATAGTGGAATGGAACATTAGAGTATGGTTGTTGTATTGTACAACACAAGAATCGTATAACTCTAACTATAGCACTCACTGTATTAATACCAAGACAAGAAGTGCACACAGAAGCAACGTGGAGAACTGTGGAAACGTGAAAGAAAGGAAGGAAATCGAGAATTGGAGAAGAATGAATGAAGAGTTTTGCTTTTGCTGATAGTAGAAGAAGAAGAAGACGAGGAGGAAGGAAGGAACAGGTCGGGAGAGTGCAACGAACAAAAGTTGCTGTCAGCTGTCGTCATAATCTAAAAACTTTTCGCAACTAACAACTAAAGTCGTCGGATTGAGTTCATTTCTCAAAAAACCCATTTTACGCCATGGATTCAGATTTGGAAGATGGAGAGGTGGTGGAACGCCCTTTGTCCGCTTCAGGAAATCCAGGAACACCCGGAGCTGGTCCTGGTGGAAAAGGCATAGCTAAAAAATTGTCCTTTCGCAGGTCATTTAAGGTCAGTTCATTTTCTAAATAACTTTCCTCCGTCATTTCTTGTCTTCAAATATTTTATATCTGAGTTTGTACGGTCAATAAAAAACAAATAGCTTTTCTCAGACTTTCTCCTAAAACCTGACCAACACGTTTCTTTGTGTACCTTTCCATGTGGACTTAATCCGTTTATGTGAGGTTTAGAGTCAGGGTAAAAGTATTTATAAAATGCGTGAGAGTCACTAGTAGTAGGTTTATACCCAGTCCTACTATCTGTACTACTGTAAATGTGCTACAAGCATGTGAGGCAGCGGAATTTGTCATCAAATGTGCATTCATAACTTTTATGAGGATTTTGAGTAGCATTTACAGCAACTAAATGTTTCAGTTGAGTTACTAAAATGCTTGTAAAGGGCCAAATGTTTCTAGTCCAGTAAATGTTAGAAAGAAAGAGTTGCGACAAAAGAAAGAATCAAGGCAAACAGCAAACGTCAAGTCTAGTGCGTTACGTACACAGTATGTATGAAGCTGCGACTCAGTACGGGAACAAATTATGCTAACGCATGTTTTACTACTACAACGACTACAATGCTACCACTCTACGTCAATCTCAGGGTGAGCATATTACGCCCAAACGTACAATTTTGGTTGCACAAAATATATCATAGGTAATTCATTCTGCTGCCATGCACATACATGGACGCAAATTCAACAAAATTCATATTCCCATCCTATCCCGTATGAAGTATTGCACAGTTCTTGCCGTTCGAATTTCGTAGAAAAGTGTAACCACTTTTAGCTCGTGTGATTTGCAAAACGTGTATTTCAGTTATATTCTCGATTTTCCAAAAAACATTACCTCTTATGCAGGCACGTATCCAGGGGGCCCGTGCACCCCTCATTTTTGCTATCTCAAAAATAGTTTATTTTACCATAAAAGTTTGGAAAAATTTGGCGCGGCGAGCAAATTTTATGCGTTTTAAGTTGGTTTGGACCTAATTCCGCTGTATGCACTCTATTCTACTTCATATTCGAATTTTGCTCTACCTTTAATTAATTTCTGTAAAAAACCTTGCTGTGCACCCCCCCCCCCTACCATCCTAGTTACGTGCCTGCTCTTATGATAATATTGCATTTCGAGTACAAATTGATTTATTTCTCTTTGAATTAAAACTAAAATTAAAATTCTGGGCTCAGGTTATTGTAACCAAATAATTGGTCTTTCATAATGCACTTTCAGTTCAAAGAATCGCATTTCTACATTGAAAAAACTAAAAGTACATTATGAAAGACCAATTATTTAGCTACAATAGTATGAAGCCAGTAAGATTTTATTCTTCAGTCAAGAGACATCTTTGAATACAAAAAACAACGTTGGTCACACATGAATTCATATGATGTTGTACTTTAAACACCCGAAACCATCACGAGGAGGTATTCGAAATTCAGTAACTTACAATATGGTAGTGTTCATAATTGGCGTAGCCAGGATTTGGTTTCGAGGGGTGGGGGGGGGAACTCAAAACATGAGGTATTTACGTGCTCATTTTTGCACAGCGCAAAAACTTTGATATAATTTGTGCAAAAATGAGCTTAAAAGCTAGTACCGCGAAAAATGTCGCGATTTTTGGTACTTTTTGGTATTAATTAATAACATATTTTTCCAGGTTTTCGGGGGTATACAATTACCCTCTTATCCCCCTGGCTACGCCAGTTCAGTAGCAGTGTTGGCTAGTTTGTTAATTTGAGATGGTGTCCATATTATACTTACAACAATAAGAATTACAGCATGTACATGACCGTATCCAGAAATATATTTGGGGGAGCTCGGCTCTTCTTTGTCTGAGTACAACTAGAAGTACGGCGGAATTCTTTATGTATAACCTCTGACGTTTATTTTTCCCGAACAAAATCAAGGAATTCTGTATACCATGCATTTAGTGGTGCAGTCGAGTGTTACATGATTTCGATCTAAGAAGGATAGTATAGGCACTGTACAATGTTTTCTCTTCTAAAAAACTGAAAGTATATTTTCAAATTATCTAACAAGGGCTAATAAATCAATGAAATCTTTCATTGGGCTGATGACGCAATAACAATGATATCTGTCTTTTAGATGAAAGTATAATTTAGTTTTGTATTGCACTATTGTATGTGCATTGCAAGAAGTTAGATGGCGAATAAAGTTTAAGATGTGAAGGAGAAAGTATATTATGGTCACCCTTGGTGTAGAGACTAATGTGAACTGTGTACTTAAGAGCAGGAGATTGAATGACTGCATTGCACATTTTATAGTCCGTGTGAGGGACGCATCTGGAAAACGTAGTTGCGTTGTTGTTACACATTAGACTTGACATGAGGCTTAGAGTGCGATGCAACGTTACATGGAACATAATGTAGTAACGAGCAGTAGTGTAGTGATAATATCAGCAGGTTCTATCACAAAGCAAATAGCCTTTAGCACGTATGTAAGGACTTGAGCAGGTTTAGCACATCGGAAATGCAATATTTGTTTTGCATTTGTTTGTAGTGGTTGTAGGAGCAGTGCAGTGTGTGGCAGTGTAGTAGTAAAGCAATAGCTAAAAGACAATCTGTGAATCTGATGATGCTGAGCTGCTGTTGTTGTGTTACGGCTCTCTGGAGGATGCTCATCTCTATCTGTGTCTGCTCCACCAGTGCCTATCACAATCAAATATTTACATGCATCTTTGGCGGAAAAGCGTTGCGCTCTCTACGGCTCTTCCAACACCACGATCACGACAAGAGCACGAAGCGTGCATGATCAATACTTTGATTCTTTCCTGCAACACAAGATGATGGTCATTATTTCATAATAACTTTTTGATGACATGCAAATGGGTACAAGAGTAGAGTTGAGTGCACACGACCTTCCTCCTCATTCTGCTGATCATACAAGGTGCTCTATGTTCCTGGAACAACTATTATGCTACACATGCAATGCACCTAAATAAATCACGCGAGCAAAACTTTCTTCATTCATAATACAAGGTCATTGCAAAACTCGGCAATTGCGATGTTGGCTTGTAATAGTGTAAGTACATACACATTACACATTTACAAATTCATGGTAAGAGCAGAGTAGGTACTACGCAAGCAGTTTTGCTTTAAATCTCATAATCATATTTTTTCACCTGCTCCTGCTCTAAATAAATCTCCGGGCTTTTCCCAGTATTATTGATTTTTCAATTACCACTACGCCAACACACTGTGACGGGCAAGCAGAGGTGGTCCACATAAATATATTAAATTGTCAACTAGTATTACCCTAATGTGAAATGTGTGACGTGTTATTCATATTGTCAACTTTTTATTTGTCGAGCATATTCCATTTGCAACAAAAGAACGTTTATGAATTTTATGTATATGAACTTACACTAGCCTTGTGTATGTACGTCAATTCACAATGTATGTATAATTCTTATTTGTATGTAGTTGAAGCAAAATATATCTTTATGCCCCTTAATTATAGCATAGGTTCTATAAAGTCCATGCACAAATAAAATGATTCTCGTAGTTACTTTCAATTAAATGATTTGAATGGTAGTTCTACTTCTTTCTGCTGCGAGATAATGTGGGGTAATTCTCACGCAATTTTCAATGATGTTATTTCTTATCGTTGATTACCACCCATAATTTACATTCAACTTCCATTCTAATGTTTCTAGCTGTCAGGCTGTCAATATGGTAACAAAGTTTCAATGGAGGCATAAAAACGATTTAGGAATCCAATGAAAGTCAATTCGAGATGCTACAACTCGACTTTTAGATGCCGTAGATCTAAAATGCTTTGAATTGAAGAAGATTACATATATTTACCTATAATATACTCTCCTTAATAACACTCCAGCATATCGTAAATCTGACTAATGTACACAAAGTGTTATTACTCCCATGTAAAATAATTGGTCTACTGGGAATTCATCTATGACATTTACATTCCTTTCCTAAACTATTTATAACTTTGTCAGTTCATTGCAGCAGCTGATTCAATGAAGGGTTTCTTAGTATACATAGTATTAAACATAAACAGTGAACTAGTTGTAAATAAAATATTTATTAGAGTAGACTGTACAAAACACCCCTAGAATGATAAATGTTGGTTATAAGTATAATTTTAAGATCTAGCCAAAGCGTATTCACATAATTCACAATAATATTGAATGACACAATGTTGTACATGAGCAATAAAACAATCGGTAAAACAATAATTGTATTCTGATCACATTGAAAGTGAAAATATAAATAAGTGCAGATTTCACAACCATGAATCGATTAAAATAAAAGGTTCAAACATCCATTCTGCGTGAGCTTATTGTTGGCAGAGTAGAATTTTTATAAAATCAAAAATAAACATCTCTGAATCCATCTCAGGCCAGGTCAATGATTTTTAACTTATCGAATAGATCGTGTCTAAGGGCGTAGCCATAGGATTTGATTTCTGACTGATCTGAAATCTAAGAGATAAGTACTACTATAAAAGAAATAAGGGGGATACTATCACATTTTTCCTTTATATCAGGTGAGCAAGTGCATCCCGCTAGCTAGACCTTGAGCAATTAATCAAGTTGTAATACAATACGCATATTATGATCTAAAGTCACTATCATTCAAAAATTCTACCCTGAAAAATGTATAACTCACTAAAAGTTTATATGATTGGATGATTCATATAAGGTCTGAATGTATTTCAACTTCGCAATGCAAATAACGCAACTTTGTATGCTCTTATATACATCAGACAAATTCTTTTATGTACTTTACATGGCATCTTAAACTGAATAAACGCAATTGAAGAACTCATCATGTCCGAAGGCATAATTAAAGTATAATTTCGTTATACTTATACATGTGTAATTTGAGTAGATACTAATACCGGAAACGTAAGTAATAAGAAATAAATACCTAGGTACTGTATTTCTTCTGCAGCCCATGGGCCCATGGCCCATTTAGAATGAAGCCTTAACTAGGCCTTAACTACATTGGGCTGTCTCTAGAAAAACCGGGGCGTCTAAAACAACCCGGGTTGGTAGACGCGCATTTTTAAAAGCAACCTCCGGGTTGCTTTATTAGAAGAAATACGGTACATGTCTTTCAATACTATTTATACTATTTCAATTCTATAGTAATACCATACTAAGGTCTTATATAAGTGAGTGGCTATGGTTGCAAAAAGTTGTCTGACACAAATCAAATGTAAATTGAGACTGACAGTGGGAATGAAATTAAATTACAACTAGTAAAGTCTCACTTACAGTTGTATGTGATAGAAAACAATCTTTCAGCTATTTATAAACGATATTATGTGCAGTATAATATATCACTGTATGGCACACTGTCATTTCATGATGGTTAAATACAATACAACACAGTAATATACATAATGTAATAGGCCATGATGTTATAAGAGTTATACATTCATATTAAATTACAGCTAAAAGTATAAGGTTCATCAATAGATAATGCTATAAGCTTTGCACAACAGCCTAATTGAGCAGCAAGGAGTATTAATGTCGCAGTATCTTTTCTCACTGCATTTGGCATTTACTGCAAATTGCAACTGCAACACAGCACTGCTACTCCTGTAAATATATTATACTGTATTATCGTTAAATCATGTAATAGTAGTAATTGTTATTAAATTGAACCCATGAATGGAACTTGTATTAATATTAATGCATTAATTTACGGCTATCATATTTCATCAACCAGGGAATTAAAATCCCATTCAGTTTTCAATGTAAGAAAAATCGATGTCCCAAACAAGTTTCTACAAAAGTTATCACTTGAAAAAATTTCCATATCTGTAGTAATCTGTAGTAAATTAAAGTGATTGGGAAATAATATGTAGATCGGATATATGAACTTTTAATTTGTGACTAAAGTTTTTTTTAACTTACTTTGAATCACTAGAGTATAATATGCAGACATCGGTCTTGCATGTTCGGAAAAAAGGAAAACATGTACAAGTACATGTTCGAAAAAATGAGAAAACATGTTCAAAAACATGTT
>JAQFYB010005498.1:0-13934 GCA_034694085.1 Pogonognathellus longicornis | reverse complement strand
TTCAGAGTTAGAGTAAAACCCCAGATGTCCGCTACGGTCAATACTTTCTCAGGGACTACTGGCAATAGTCTTTACAACCAAATCGTATAATAATTAAATACGATTTTCACCAACATCAATTGCCAGATATGGTGGCTGGAACCCCTCGAACCCGAATTTTAATTTTACAATCTCTCCATTTTATAAATAAATGATAATCAATTCACGCTATTTTTCTGCCAAAATACACTTTTTCAATCAATTATTTAAATTATTTTCAAGCAGTTTTTGCCATTACATCGATCGAGGTTGCCCTCATTGAAAGTATAATTTATTTTTGAGATCTTTTGGGTTGCTGTGAAAAGAGGATTGTGTCCAATATCAGTCCGAAGATGGGAGTAGGATATTCAATGTATTAGCAAAATATGCTTGCCATCCTTAATGCATTAAAAATATATTATAAGATCTGGCCGTATGCAAAAACCCAATTTTGAAGGAATGAAAAAGCAAAACTTTTAATATAAACAATAAATATGTCAATAATCGCATTAAGAACGAAAATTCTTTGGACCAAAATCAATGTTAAATTCATTATGTTTGAGAGTAGCGAGAAAAGCGATTCGGTCTTTTAGGGCAAAAATTTATTTTTTGGGGTTTTGGGGGAAAGGGATTCCAAATATCGGTGTATACTTTATCGGGTACCTACTTGATAGATATTTCTTTGATATCATAATTAAACCCAATGATTTGACAAATTCAATCGCCTTCAAAAAAATTTCTGACGTTTGCATTTGGTAAATGTAGAAACCTGAAAATGATGGGGTGAATTGATTTGAAAGAATGAATTAATGCAATACTAGCTATATCCCCAACCCCAAGTCTCAAATATGGCATTTGTAAATTAAGATTTTCTTAATATTATATAAATGGAAATATAAATGTAATGGAAATATTTGATTTGATATTGGTGATTGGAAAATCTATCTCAAAAGAAAAGCATATATTTTCCAAGCAGGTGTGAAAACCGTACACGCCGAATTATTTACACAGGGGAGTTATTAGGCTCAAGGGGAAATAATTCGGCGCTTACGGTAATTCAAATAATTTATTTGATTCAATTTAAACATAAGTACCTGCCGTTCCACAAGATAAAAAAGGTGTCCAACCCTGTTCAAGCCTGGCATCCATTTCATAACAAACTTTTTTATAAACAGTTTTTTCCTGGGCGTCATCACAAATATTTTCGGTGCAATTTTTTGAATTGCACACCAATCGAGGATAATTGTAATATTCCATGATAACCTTTGTCCTTGGAACGTATAATTTTGATTTTAGCAGTTCTATATCACCTTGGGCTGCCATTATCTCCTGCTCGTGATTTTGGCACATTTGTTGACCCTCCATAATGGCATCTGCGATGTCAACCAAAGGTTTCAGCAAACTTTCAATCATCCGCCTGGCTTTATTAATTGACATCATGTTCTGTACATTGTGTTGAGGTAGTCCAGAGATGTAATTTATCATTCGCAAACATTCTTTTCGAGAATTGTCCCAGCTTTCCATAAACATCTTTTTCTCATCGTCGCTAAATTCCATCGTGTCTTTGGAGATCAGAAATCGAAAGGCTTCATTGTCAAAGCAGAAACAGTTTTCATTGGAAAATTTCAATTTTAGATCGGGCTTCTTTGAATGTATTTCGTCAATTAATTCCCGGATGGCCGTTCCACCGGGACGGTAAAGAGTTCCTCTTGCATTTGTAAATACAAAACAGATATTTTGGGCTGCAGATGTGTCGAGCTGACAAAGCAACTCAAAAATACAATATCTCAATACAGGATTGAGTTGTTCTTCGTTTGGTTTCAATAAAATGAAAATTCCGTCAATTGAGGTGAAAGTGCCGATGAAATCCAAAATTGCTTCAATTTTTTTCTTATCTTTTTCGATTCCTTTTGTGTCTACGATACCGGGAGTATCAATTAAATTAATCCGTAAATCTTGGAAATCGAATTCATAAGACTTGCATCCTTGTGTTCCCGATGCAATGGAATTCATGGACTCATTTCCGTCTCGGTTCATGTCTTCTCCCATTTTGAAGTTTTGTACGTTTCCTTCATCGTCACAAACATCAAAGCTACACGGAATGGGCACTTTGATGTCATTTCTGTTCTTAATATCATCGACACTTGCAAAATATACATAATTAGCGATGGAGTTGATTAAAGTTGATTTTCCCATACCAGATTGGCTCAAAAGAAGAATATTCAAAGTCCTGTCCATAGGTGAACTGTAATTCTTCCTAAAATAGAGAATTATAAAATACTGGTTAACAGATTTTCAGTTTCACAAATAAAGATAATTTATGCAAAAGCAAACGGTATTCCAGCAGTGTGTTTTTACAACATTCATATTCAACGAGACAAACAGGTAGCAACATGGGTGAGCATTTTATGTCTGACCCTTTACAAGTGCTTATTACAACTGCACATGTCAATGAATATAAGTGTTTTAGTACATCTTAAAGCTAAAGATTCAAAGTTTTATTGGAAATACACCATTGATATACTGAGTAGCTATTTACCACTCTAATCAAAGGCTACAGATTTTAAACCAAATATCATCACTCTTATGTGAACAACAGATGGGCTTTTGAAGGTGCGTTTCACTTTAACACTTGGTGTACTTCCCCCCAGAGTAAAATTAGTTTTCTCTACTCTCTTTCTTACTTTAGTTTTCACTTCCGGTTCGTTTCTATTACTCGAAATATTGATTCTACGGTGAAATTCTCTCCATGAGAAAAAAGGAATGATGATATTTGGTTTAAAATCTTTAGTCTTTGATTAGAGCCGTAAATAGCTACTCAGTATACAAATGGCGTATTGCCAATAAAACTCTGAATCTTTAGCTTTAATTTGATGTACTACAACACTTATATTCATTCACATTTGTAGTTGTAATAAGCACTTGTAAAGGGTCAGACATAAAATGCTCACCCGTATTATCTTAAAACCTAATTTCATGCATATATTGTATATCAAATAACAACATCCTAAATCACTGCATTAATTGTAAGTATTAAAGCAAATAAGAAAATCGCATTTCATTTCTGTTATAAGTCATTAATCGGCAGCTTAGGTCCAAATTTATTGTAATATTGACATTGAAAAAATTATTCAAACGTAGTTTCAAAAAAACGGTTGGCAAACGGTTGCCATTGTACAGTGTGGACCCCATAAAACCTCCGGCATGGGTGCTTTCATTTATCCTACTCTACTCATGTTCAATTTATATTATTGCGCCATCCAGATATCCTTGTCTGGCAGCGATGTAAGCTAACATAGTAGTATGTAGGTAGGTTTTTATTAGTTCTTATAGGTACACAACCATAGAACACAATTTTGATATTATACAATGTTAGCATTATCGACTATCCATAATATACAAATACAACATCACAAATCAGAATACCTCGTTGCCAGAAACTGAGTGGGCACCTGCAATTAACACGAAGTCATCTCTCAACTACCTCGGTCTCAGGCTTTTAACAGAGCCTAAATGTGAGCTAACGTGAAATCACCATGTATTGTTTGCCGTAGGTTATAACGGGTCCACACTGTAGGAATCCCAACATTTTGATTTAATACAGTGTTAATATTAATTTTATTTTTATGTTCAAAATATTCCCAGAGAGATTTTCTTTGGCTGAACGTCACTTTTTCGTCATGTTCACACTGACTAAGCAATGTTCAGCATTAGTGAAGTTCTCTACGAATATTTTTAATCCAAAAACATTTCTGTAAATCAAAATAATGTGCCTAAAATAAACTATACCGCTTTCTGGATTCCTCCAAATTGTATCAATCACTGTTCTATGATCTTTTCAATCTGAATCCTCCGAATATTTGTACATTATTAGGTACCACAAAAATAGCTATTAGGTACCAAGTATAGGGATAATACCAAAATACCACAGTACAACAGTTTTACATTATACACTGTATTGACATTAGCTTCAAGTTTGTTATTTTTGAAATATGTCTATCAAATGCCTACAAAAATTCATTGATCCGTAAGCTCTAGTATATTACATGGACATACCCACGATCATAAGCTGGGGGTGCACGCACATTAAGGGTACATACAGATATTAAATATTGGGAAAGCAAAACTCGAACATAAGGTACAATTCAGTCCATAATAGAGCTTATTAATTAGTTTAAAAACCTAGGCTAGGGCATCCCTCTGGGTACGCGCATGTTCTATTGTTATGCATTATCACTGAATAAAATAATTCCTATAATAATACCAATCTACCTCCTACGGAAGTTTCAGTCAATTGAAAATTCATATTATGATGCTACGTTAAATATTGCATTACCTTGGCCGTGTTTAAGTGATTTGATTTATCTTGGAATTCGATAATTTAGAAGCGCCTGGTATTTCTATACTGCAAACACGAACGAGCAAACTTTCCAAAGAATTATTCCAACTTTTATGTAATTATTATGTACTCTCATTTTTTAAATGTTTAATTATTGTTGTCGCATTGAAATGTAATATTTAAGTTTTGACTTTGTGAAAACAATGGGATGTTTGAAACAGAACGAACTGAAAAATATTTACTGAAATTACTGCAAGCGGTTAAGAAGACAAAACAAGACTGAAGTACTAATTATTAATAAGGTCCTATTTATAGGGGTATTGAAAACAGTGACTATATCGAAACAATAATACTCTGTGCACATTTATCTTATTGAAGTTTCTAAAGAGGCTAGAGAAAGATTATCGTTGGTAGTATCAAATACTAAGAAGGATAAAAATAAATACCCAATTGCCTTAAATGTTTTTGTCACATTAAGGGACAGCGTTTGACTCCAATGACTGCGTATAGTACGAAGGTTATATCAATTATCTACAACGGTATAAACACGCATATTTGATAATAGTTCTGTAATCATTTGACTATGGCCATACTTTAATATTGTTCACAGCCTTATTTATCATTACGCAAGTAGATGGATCCATTAAGGATGTTATTGTTCAATTATAGAAAATTTTATCAATGAGTATCAATAACAAATACCCTTAGTATTGTAGCTATATTTTAATATTGTTCTTAATTGTTTTTATTATGTACATTTTATAAGTTGTCATGTTTAAATTATGTTGGTAAATTTTCACGCATTAGGCTATATATGTGGTCGTCTATGTGTACCCAAGCAAACGTTTTTAATAAAGAACATTGAGAATTTGAATGCACGGTGGAAAGGTATATATTTTATAGTATTAAAAGGTCAGCTAATCTCTCGCTTACTCAGAAAATGTTGTTTGTTTCACAATGTACAAATTGTTGGAAATCTTATCTAAATCAAACATTAAATAGGACGAATCAGTATATATTATATATATTTCCTGACTAATCATATTCATGCATAGGTACTGGGTACCTCGCTATTCTATTAGTATAACATAACCTTTTTATTGTAGTTTCTTTCATAAAAATTGTATGAACCACCATATATTAAAAAGCAATTATAGGTTTTAAAATAAATTGTTTTTGTATAATAATAAATTTTATTGTATACTACTCGGAACTTGTTTAATTAAACAATCGGTTATACAGTGGAGATAAAAGCAGGTGCCTATCCAGAATCATAATTTGGGTGAGCACAGAATCTCACATTCACATATTTTCTCCATTCTCCATGATTTTTTCTCACTTTTGTGGTTAAAAAAACATGTTTTCGGACATTTCGGAGGGAATATATGGCCCCTTTGTTCCCCTCACTTTGTATGAATCAGCCACGATTTTTTTAAATTCTGTAGGTTTTATTTCTAGATCTTGATCCCAGCTGAACCACTTTCAAAAATTTGTATTATAAACACAGTACCTGCAGACACAATTACTAATACATAACTCCCAAATTGATTCTTATAAGTCAAAATTAAGGTTGAAATAGACTAAAACGTAAATTTACCACATTTTGGCAAACCTGCTAAACTTATTTAGGTATAGTACAAACAATTTCATTGATATTATGATGTATAATATGCAATATTTTTAATAATTAGCTTCAGAAATGTGCAAAATCATTTCAAGTTTAATGTTTGGGATGGAATAAGTTTTTAAAAATAATGTATGAGAATTAAAGACCCATAATATATTTGCTTTCATTCTAGGGCGTTCTTCAGATAGGTAATGTATATCTTTACACTATCATTAATGTGGAACAAAATGCTACATTTCCATTTTAATATTTAAGATTGAAAAAATGGCTTACTTTAAAATAATTTTCTGGGATGTTTGAGCTAGCTCTTCAATATTCATTTTGACTGAGTGTTCAAAAATCCTCAAGAGGTTTGTTGAAGCCAATCCATTCTTCAGCTTGGCAGCGCAAAGCGCCCCAAGTCCACGGAGATTAAGTTTCAAAGCTGCTTTTACTATATCGATTGTATCCTCTTGCTGTCAATCAAAACAGTCGGTGTAGATATTCCACAAATTTTAAATACCCAAAATTGTATTCATGAAAAAACTCAATCAACAGTTTTATATTTATTTTATTAGGTGTGAGTAAATAGAAATTGCCATAAGAATCACGATTTTCATGGGACTAAACGATAGCAGAATTATTTCTCTAAGTTGTTTTCTTTTGCAGAATATTTTTATTACTATTATAATATGTTTGAAAAAATTTCAAAGCGAGGAAGAAAGATTAATGAAAGCATGTAGTTATGCTTGAAATGCTTGCGATGTGAGTTACGTTTGAGTAGTGAGACAAAGCTGTAAGATAATAAAATAAATATATTACTTAAATTACTACCTACTTAATTATTACTTAAATGACAACAGCATCATCGCTCGGTCCCGCATCATTTTATATAGAAAATGCTTTATTTTCTCTGAACAATTGTATTTTTTAAGCGGGGCTGACAGGTACATGCAACCGTTTAACTATAGGAATCCCTACAGTCTACCAAGCCATTGCATATCAAAACTGTCCTCATGTACTGATAAGAGAGTTTAATTCCCTGAGAATATGATATATAATGACGAAGAATCGTCACATCTCCATTTCATATTACAAATCAACCCTACGTAACTAAGATACCTAACCAATAATAACCCTGACAAAATGCCAACTTATTTTAATTAAAATTATAAAATGGTAAATAATATTTATTATTAAATAAATAAAAATATCAAATGTCTCCCGTGTCAATTTATAAAAAAATATTTGACATAATTCCATCTAGTTTGTGTGGATTTTTAAAAATTTGCGCCATTTTTTCTGGTTTAGTGTACATGCATTGGTTAGTAAGAAGAAAAAATGAAACTGCTGAAATTCGACATTGATTCCTTGGCTGTAAAACAACAAGAGACTTTATCACATTAAGCCACTGATCCTTCCGGACAAAGCTGTAACATGTTTATTGTTCTTTATATAGTTAGTATAAATAGGGCTAAATTATGCATGGTTTCATATTCAGACATACTGATCACTGAAATCCCGCTTAAATTAAATGTAGTGTAGAAAATTATAATGCGAATATAAAAATGTAAATTTTAGGGACTTTAAGAAATCCACACATAGGATAAATAAAATTTGCTGTTGAGATTCCGTAAAAGCAGAAAATGTGTAGACAGACATTTACCGCGAAAGGGAAAGTGAGTATTTGCCTAAACTTCCTTTTTAAAAAGATTTTGAAACTCTCATTGGCGATTCAGTAGAAGAAAAGTGTAAATTCGAAATATTTTTTACCTTCAAAACTAAGTTCATTGCTTCTGAAGGGATTTCATGCAATTTTATTTCTTTCATTCCTTCGTTATTCGTTTTCACTTGCGGAAGCAACTTTTCGAGAACTGGTGAGCCAATGAAGAGCATAAAGCTGTGAGCCATGAGCCATGATCTAAGTTTCAGTGGAGTCACGTACAGCAACAACGACGACATCCTGCAGAGTTTTTTCGTTCGTTAAAGTGTACTTCAGCTTTTTAGCCACTGCCCCGTGTCAATTTGTCAATCGCTTGCAGTACTACTCATTGCAATGCTTTTATCCTTGGAGGCTTTTTTATGTTGTAAGGGTTCAAAACTTCTTAACTGGAATAAAATACCTAGAAATTGGTACTATGAAGAACTTGTAGAGACAAAAAATGGACTTATTGAAAAATGGATACAAAAACTGGAATCTGAAAGAAATATTCAATGTATATAATTAGAAGTATTAAGTTAATTAGAAAGTAGATTAAGTTATAAATGTATACGCATTCAATGTCACTCCACTTAAATCAGCATGTTTATTATACTGATGGAACAAGACAATAAAGTTGAGATTTGAGATTTGAGAAACTGTTTTTATTAATGCAGTCGCCTGTAAAAAAATAAGGTAATTAAACAATGAAACATAATAAACAATTCGACGCAGCATAGTTTTTTTCCCTATATTCTCGTATTTATAATATTGCTTTTATTTTCATTTTTTAGATAATAATAAAACTGAAAGTAATATTTAGTAAAAGGACTGCAAACTCTTACACAGCAGAAACACGAATGAAGTGATTGTACTAAGTTAGTATTGATAATAAAGTCATTTCATTTACAGAAAACTGTGAGACTATTAAATTCTTATATTCTGTGCATACTCTACACCCCTTATCTTAAGTGAGTAATACCTATGATAGTTTTAATTAGGTACTATAGAAAATGCTTACGAGAATAAAAATCGATACCATACTTATACCTCAAGGACAAAGATATTTTCAATAGCTATATCTACTATGAACTTTATTGCTTTAAATCCTCATTCACCTTTATAATTGCTCTGATGTGTACTAAATATTATATAATATACTATTTTAATATAATGAATTTTATGGATACAGAGTCATATTACCTTTTACAGTTTAAGAATTGGATTTTAAACCTTGAAATGTGAAGATGCACAAGAGTTTGCAAGCACTGTTACTATTATTGCTGTATCACCAAAATTTAGTCAATATTGTCTGCAAGTTTGTATCAAAAATTCCATTTGGGGATGGGCAAATCCCGACTTGGTTTACAGAAGTGTCCATTACCGCGCCAAGTTTGAAAACTTTGTCACCTTTTTGCATTTTTTTGGGAAAAATACCTCGTTTTGGAGATTTTGGAGGAGACAAATACCCCCTTTGTGACCCCTCAATTCAATGAAGCCTTGTATGAAAAACCCACGATTTTTTTAAAACTCTGAAAGGTTTTTCTAAGTCTTGATCCCAGCAAGGGTTGCCAGAAACTGAGTATGAAATTTGAGTATGCTTTATAAATGTAACAAAATTTGACGAAATATTGTATTTCAACGTTAAAAGTTAAAAAACATACACAAAGCATATTTGGAAAGATTTAGTAAAAAGGTTAAATAAAAAGAGAAATATCAAAGAATTATATCAATTTTTACTTGAAAATACCCTGGATTTTGATATTTTGGAGACTTTTGGGTCCATTTAAATATGATTTGAGTATTTTGGCATTCTCATGAGAATTTTGAGGATGTGGTAAAAGTTGAGTATAATACTCATGATTTGAGTATATCTGGCAACCCTGATCCCAGCTGAACTACTTTCAAAAATTTATTTCATAAAAACAGTTGATAAAATTTCTAACTCCCAAATCGATGTATTTAGGAGGCCAAAATTAAGGTTGAAATCGATTGAATTCCCTATTACCATCATGCTAAAGAGTCTCATTTTATCAAGAAAGACGTGTGGGGCACTTCAGCACCGTTAGTCCCCCATTCAAATGGGCCACCGATCATGTGCTCTCATCATTTTTAAAGAAATAAAATTGTATTTTATTTAAAGTCTTAATTGAGGTGTGAATTTCTGCAATTGAATAAACTTTATAGTCAAATTAAATTTCATCAACATTTTTGGACGTCCTGTCGCATAACCAATGAAAGGGGAGTTTGCCGGGATAACAATGGGCAAAATAATTTTTAAATATTTTATCACTTTCTGATTTAATTAATTTCATATGCTATGAATAGAAAAATTCCACCTCAAAATCTTTCAAAGTAATAACTGAAAGAGTAGGTTAATATAAAGTAAAATGCGTAAACCGTAAGCTCCAAGAATGTCTGAGTGCATTATGCTCCCTATATAATGAGCATGAAACAATTTGTCAAATTAAAATGACAATTTGATATAATACAATATACATAAACCATTCCTAAGCAACAATAAATTTTCAAATTCTAAAGGTGTTATTATTCCATATTTATAATGATATGATTTTTAGCTTTTTTGGTATAATCATTAGGCTATAAAAATTGTAACAATTTTTTATTTTAACAATACCAATTTCGGTCAACTTTATCGCTGTATTTTTGTCCACCAATATATTAAGTAAACTATTATACTCAGTTTTTTTACAAATAAAGGAAATGTTTCCAAAAGTGCTCATTTCCATTACAAAATTTAAAAATTCTTGTTACTAATTAATTAATTAACATTACCATTATATTATAGTATTAATAAAAATCGGTAAAAATAAAACAAATTTATCATTTCAATTTCAGTGAATTGGTTGCTTTTATCTTTGATGTACAATATCAAGTTTGTTTTGTTCATTTTATAGTAATGTAAAAAAAAATCAATTTCAAATTGTACAATATCGTGTAATTTTATAGAGTACAATGTCATACAGTGCAAAAAATTCATTTAATGCTCAAAACGGTGCTTAAATAGCATTAAGATTTCGAAAAAGAGTCCAACTATCTGAAACGCTGCATTGAACGACACGATTTTTATAATCATTGTTCTTCATTTGTTCAATTTTTTCGAGAGCCTCTCGAAAAATATGGCCATATCTGTTCAAATTGCACAGTTGAACAACAATACGGTCGATATCTTCCGGAACTATTTCATTTCCGTTGAGAGCATCAGATCCTTTACATCCTTTTTTAATTGCCTCCGTTTGCTCATGATATCGTTGTTTCAGAATTTCCAAACGCATTTGTTTTGCAGCCCGATCTTGCACGGATATGCGATCGTCATGTTTATTAACTTTCAGCATGTAATTCAAATAGTCATCAGTAGCATCATTGAGTAATGTAATTGCCCGACATTCCAAGAACAATGCAAACGTGCAGCTGGCTCGTGCAATAATTGAGTTCTCCTCTTTTAACTCTTCAAGCTCTCGATTCAAATTTTTCAAAGCGGCTTCAGCCACCACCAAACAGTTTTCTTCATTTTCCATTTTTGCTAAAGTTTCCATATCCTTAATTTTTTCCATTGTTTTTCTTGTTTCATAAAACGATAGAAAATGATCCGAAATAAGACATGAGCATGATGAGCAGTTTCCTTTGCTGTAATAGTAGTACAATGCACCTAGATCAGCAACACCCACTACAGCGGCTGCTGCTCCAACAGCAGGAGATATTGCTGCTCCAACGGCAGGAGATATTGCTGCTCCAACAGCAGTAGATATTGCTGCTCCTAAAGCAGGAGCTGCTGCTGGTGCTTCAGATCCTACACCGAGTAATCCAATTGATTGTTCCATTAATGCAACCGCGCCTGCAACCAGTTTTATTAATATCATTGCACACAATCACACAACATAATCACCTAAAACTATATGAAAGTTTTAAGCTTAGGGTGTAAAGATACAATTGATTACCAAGTTTACAGATTAGTTCTACAAATCAAGTTTAATACTCAAACCGTAGTCTACTAGGATTTAGCAGATTTTGAAATTGGAGAATTTAATTAATGCATTAAAAATATATTATAAGAATTTATTGTTAGATCTGGCCGTATGTTAAAATCGATTTTGAAGGGGTGAAAAATCAAATCATTTATTATAAATGTATCAATAATCACATTAAGCACGAAAATGCTTTGGACCACATCTATGTTAAATTCATCATGTTTGAGCGTAGCGAGAAAAATTAACATTTTCTGCCTTTCAAGGCCAAAAAATTATTTTTTGGGTTTTTGGGGGAAGGGGTTTCGGTATATTCCAAATATATGTTTTTATTATATCGGGTACCTACTTGGTAGCTATCTATTTGATATCCTAATTATATTCATTCTTCTAAAAAATAGAAGCATCCTAAACAAAATTCCATCTATTGAATTTGGTAAATGTAGAAACATGATAATGGTCGGATTAATTGATTTAAAAGAACCAAATTATGCAAAACTAACTATATCCCCACCCAAAGCCATATTTGACATTTGTAAATTAACATTTTCTTAATATTAATAAAATGGAAATATAAATGTAATAGTAATATTTGATTTGGTATTGGTGATTGGAAAATCTATCTCAAAATAAAAGCATATGTTTTTCAAGCAGGTGTGAATACCGTACACACCGAATTATTTACCCTGAAAAGTTATCATCCTCAAGGTTAAATAATTCGGCGCGTACGGTAATTCAAATAATTTATTTGATTGTGAACAATTTAAACATACCTGTAATTCCAGTAGATAAAAAATTTGTCCAACCCATTTCAAGGCTGTCATCCATTTGATAACACACTTTTTTATAATGCGTTTTTTCCTGCGCGTCATCACCAATACTTTCAGTGCAGTTTTTTGAATTGCATACCAATCGAGGGTATTTGTAATATTCCATGATAGCGTTTGTCCTTGGGACGTATAATTTTGATTTTAGCACTTCTATATTCTGTGGGGCTACTATTATCTCCTGCTCGTGATTGAGGCACATTTGTTGACTCTCCATAATGGCATCTGCGATGTCAACCAAAGGTTTCAACAAATTTTCAATCATCCGCCTGGCTTTATTAATTGATATCATGTTCTGTACATTGTGTCTGGGTAATCCAGAGATGTAATTTATCATTCGCAAGCATTCTTTGCGAGATTTGTCCCAGCTTTGCATAAACATCTTTTTCTCGTCGTCGTCAAATTGCAGCGTGTCTTTGGAGATCAGAAATCGAAATGCTTCATTGTCCAAGCAAAAATAGTTTTCCTTTGAAAATTTCAATTCCAAATCGGGCTTCTTTGAATGTATTTCGTCAATTAATTCCCGGATGGCTTTAACCGTTCCACCGGGACGGTAAAGAGTTCCTCTTGCATTTGTAAATACAAAACAGATATTTTGGGCTGTTGATGTGTCGAGCTGACAAAGAATCTCAAAAATAGAATATCTAAGTACAGGATCGAGTTGTTCTTCGTTCGGTTTCAATAAAATGCAGATGCCATCGATTGAGGTGAAAATGCTGATGAAATCCAAAATTGCTTCAATGTTTTTCTTATCTTTTTCGATTCCTTTTGTGTCTACGATGCCGGGAGTATCAATTAAATTAATTCGTAAATCTTGGAAATCGAATTCATAAGTCTTGCATCCTTGTGTTCCCGATTCGGTTGAAATCATAGACTCATTTCGGTCTCGGTTGATGTCTTCCCCCATTTTGAAGTTGTGAAGAATGCCTTCATTGTCACAAATATCAAAGCTACACGGAATGGGTACTTTGATGGCATTTCTGTCCTGAATATCATCGACACTTGCAAAAAATACATAATTAGCGAAGGAGTTGATTAAAGTTGATTTTCCAATGCCAGATTTGCTCAAAAAAAGAATATTCAAAGTCCTGTCCATCGGTGAACTGTAATTGCACCTAAAATAGAGAATTTTAAAATACTGGTTAACAGATTTCCAGTTTCGCAAATAAAGATAATTTATACAAAAGCACACGGTATTCCAGCAGTGTGTTTATTTAAAACATTCATGTTCACCGGGCCAAACAGGTAGCAACATAAAAATATTTTCATGAATATATCAAATAACAGCATCTTAAATCACTGAACTAATTGTAAGTATTAAAGCAAATAAGAAAATCGCATTTAATTTCTGTTATAAGTCAGTAATCGGCAGCTTATGTCCCAAATTATTGTAATATTGACATTCAAAAAATTATTCAAACGTAATTTCAAAAAAACGGTTGGCAAACGGTTGCCATTG
>JAQFYB010005497.1:0-13937 GCA_034694085.1 Pogonognathellus longicornis | reverse complement strand
TCACTTGTTGTACATTTCTTCCAAGTCCAAACAACACTTCGTTCTTCGACATTCGGTTCTTCCATAAATAAATAAACGATCAGTCCCGTTTTATTCATTTTCCTGGCTGTACAAATAAATATCCTCATCCACCTTATTCCATACACACACATACATACACACAAGTCTTTTCGTTGATAACTTTTTAAACTCCACTTATTTGTGTGTGTACATAAGTGGGAGAAGTGTGTAATCAGCATAGTACTACACATTACAAGTGATAACGTAGTAACAAGATTCAAGTTGTATAACATCAAACATAAGTACTTTTCGGACAATCATTATACAATGTTGGCTGGATAGAATAGACATCTTCTTCAGTATTCATTACTCTAAGTGTTCCAAGAGTTTTTCAAGGGCTTAAAAAGATCCATAAAGATATTACACACTCAGGGTTCTAAAAGCAAATTAAATTGGGGTGGTACTACTTTAAGAAATTGCCAGAATATTAATTAGCTGTGAAGAACAGTGTATATTTTATTAACTGTAACAGCCACATAAATCACAGTTTATGAGTTTACTAATTGTACCAGGATGCTAAAGATATCTTCCCGCAGTATGAGATCTTCCTCGGGGGAAACGCAGTACTTGCATACTTTACATAAAACTGCAAATTAAATTCGACCTGACCGTTTGATAAAAAAATTAACTTTGTGAATAAAACCTGTAGACGAAATTCAGCAGATAGGATTGAGTTCTCCTTTAACACTTTATACAAAAATGCAGAAGAATAAATACCAGAAATGCTACAAAGTGAATTAATGTCTTGTTTTGAATCTGAATCAGCCGAACATTTGCAAACACACATGGAACTTTGTTAAAAATTCTTTAAAATTCGTCATTGTCCTATCTGTTAACAAAACCCATTGTATACAACAAAATTTTAACAAGTAATGATAATTACACCGCTCCAGGCACTTGTCAACAAATGAAAGTTTTAAAGTTGCAAGTATGAATTGGGTTGAAGTGGAAAGAGACTATAAATTCCTAATCATGATAACATTGACATAGATGTGAATAGAATCCAACAGTCAGTTGAATTGAATGTTCTTTACTAACAAACTAACAACATTTAGAGCAACAGTTTGTGAGTATTTGAATTCTGGAGTGTGGATGTGTGCAAAAGTCCAGCATTGTAGCCCAAGAAAGGATGTTCAAGCTAAACTGTTTCTTTTTTCATTTTCTTTATTAAGTTGAGTACCTACTCCAGTATTGTAACTTGTTCGGATTGTAATCCCGAATGGATTGATGATTCAATTAATGTGACAGGACTTATATCTTTGCTCACCTAATGATCAGTGTCTGTCTGTCGTCGCATTGTCAGTGCTGTGTAGACAACCAAGGTTCCTGCAAATTATCGTTTTTGGCTGGCTGAAAACTTTTCCTCCTACGAGGAAGATACGCAATGGCGGGAGCCAAACCGGGTGTCCACATTGTCCAACTCAAGAGGGTGGTTGTTCCCAAATTTATGACGGAGGGTGAAAAATTCGTCAAATGGGATGAGGTTAGTTTGCTTTATACTCATTTTTCTTAACTCAATGTAGGAAAAATATTATTTAAAACTTCAAAAATTTATTTCTTTCTTTCTTTATTGCCAAAGTTTTTTATGCATTACATGTCATAGTAGGTATTTAAAGGCATTTGCATTGGTACGTGTTTACGTGTTGTACAAATAGTTTATGTAGCTGAGAATCATTAGCAGCAGATTTTATTGTGTGAACTAATATTATGACTTCCATGTCAACTTAAGTTTGCATAGCAAAAAGCTTTTCGTTTTATTATTCCATGTAATTACACTTCAGACCTTTCTTCGGGCTTCGGAGTTCTGACCACTTGGAAAGTTTTATGAATAACACGCAAAGCTTAAGAACCTAATAGTATGTATAAATAACTATACTGCTCGCGTGAGGTGACACAGAAACAGTAAACTTATTTTTGCAGTCAATAAATACTGACATGCCATAATATTAGTAAGTCAGTAATGCCATTGTCATCTTGTTTGCCAAAGTCAACACTGCAATCTGCAATATTATAGTAAAAGTTACTAAGCATAAAGCACGGATTAAAACTTGGAACTTATCGGGTAAACTTGCAAATATATATATACATATATATGTAATCCTACCGAAACTGAGAATGAGATACTATAGCGTTTCCCTGTTAATCTTCATTAGCAAAAGTTGTGACGTATTTCAGGGTGGAACGATGCTAGTTTTTAGCCAGAAGAATCAGTATGAAAGGAACATAAAGCTATCAAAGGAAACTGTAGGTATGTACTTGCAAGACAAAAACCAGAAAATATCTTAAGTAAAGATTAAAGACTGAAGAGTTGCTGCAAGTCTTGATTATAAGTTCGGGTCACTCGAACTTTAGTGAACTTACCCGGCTTAATTTGCAATCAGTTTACCAATAATGAGTCTTCCAGGATTTACATTAGTGTAATTGTAGGTATGAGAAAGAACAAATGTTAATAAATGTATGTACATCGATGAGTTGTAGTAATAGTACTATTACATAGTGCTAATACCCATTGAAACACATTTAGTTTATAATACCTACTATTAGTACCATGCTATGATTATTCCCTAATTCCGGACGACCCTCTGTTCAATATCAAGTGCAGCGTATGGCAACACATTCCAATAACACCTGTGCGTGACTAATAGTACAGGCTTGTGTTTCAGATTGTTCATGTGACAAAATCCGAAATGATAATAACGATTCAGTTTACTGTGTCAACCGCACACATGTGACACTGATACTGTAGACTATAGATGAAATGTGATGCTTTGCTAATAGAGTCCTCAATACTTAACTAAATACCACTACTAAGCTGGCACAAATGACAATAGTGAACTCTTCACTCGGAGAATTGAATCCCAAATACTTGGAAATTAAAAGCAATATAAATGTCAATGTAAATGCATTGTATTGTCCTATTGTATTGTTACTAGCATAATCGATACTTGAGCATAAGTGGTGGAAATGACAAGAATGCAAATATAAATACAAATAGTGTAGGATAGCAGAAAACCATGAGATGGTAATAATGATCAAGATCGTTGATACTTCCTGCCTTGCATTAATAAGCTTATGAATTGTATAAACACTTTCATTATCATCATGCATATTGATTCATCTTTGACGATCACATACAAGTTTTCGACTCAATTAAAAGACCTATACGATTTCATTCATGACGATGATCATTTACATTTATATAGAAGAATAAAAATCAAGCCAATTACGTAATTTAGAGTCTCGAGGAACATGTTGAAAGAACTTAACTGTCAAATCTAACTACAACATCAAGCTTTATACCTTCGTTAGTAGTTAGGAGTGTGTCTATATACATACAAGGAAAGGAGAACCAACTAGAAATATGTTTTCAGCGAGACCCACTTTGCAATCAAACTGTTTGCGTATACTCCTTCATATTGAGAAATTCTGCAATATACCTACAGAAATTGGAATTGCAAAGCAGGTTTGCCAAGTCCAATAATTAGAGAGATTTTCAATCTAAAAGCAATGAAAATTGCAGAACAATAATAAATAATTCTCAACATTGACAATTCACATTATAGTATATTGAGCTTTTTGCCTTAGACAATAGAACAGTACCTCTACTACAAAGAATACACACACGTACATTCATACAGAACAAACCACATAGAAATTACCGCTGTGAAATAATGAATAAAGGAATACACAACATTCACAACAACCAAACGACAATACGTGGATATAGGTAGCTATTACGTAAACTATTTTACTATTATTATCTTGCAGCAGGATTTGATAGACTAAAGTTAATTTACAGCCCTGTTTAAATGTCACAATAACTAATCACTGGTGAATGCATTGCTTGCATCAAGTGCCTGTATACAAAACACATACATACATGTGTTTAGTGTAGCATGACCATTTCCATGTATTTTTAATTATTTCCAACAAAACCTAACACAATTACAACACACATGCATGTATATACATATTACACTTATATGGATACACACATTTACAATTTACTGCCAAAATAATTGCATTTGTCAAACAAAAAGATCCAATCATTGTGTATAAAGCATTGTATTGTTGTAGTTGACTAAGCCATTGATCTTTGATGGTCACATGAGTCACATCGAATCTATGTAAATAAAAATATAGCACACAATCACACAACAACTGGTGTAAACTAGCAACGGTCCTAACTGACCCATTAACACAAAGCTACATTCCATTTTCGTTGGAACAACCCATAGTTTTATTTAATAGTCACCTTGTTACTGAGGAATCAAATTGACATTTGGGTTGAGGACAATAATCCTCATGCTACTCGGAACGCTTGAGCTGAGCGAAAGTCAATTTGCAAGGGAAAGTGTAATACCTTCCTATTTCTCGCATGTTTGATCAGGAAGCATATAATATTATGCGTCGACTTTCAAAGGAGTATGTAGTGTGCCGTGCTGCACATAGCTCGAAGAAAAACAGATTTGGCAAATAATACCTGTGCTGTTCAAACAAATAATATCCTCAATTATTAGGAAGTGCTACGGTGTAGTTTTCTCCACAATGCAATAGTAACAGGAACCTGGAAATATATAAAACACAGGTTCTAACAAATGTGTTTCTGGTTAGGTAGATCGAGTGGGTCTTATATGTTTCACGCTATTATTACAAAATAACTCAAGTCAAGCGATCAACATAACACCATGTTCTATGTTTCCCAGAATATATGAGTTTGAGCCATTCCATGTATGAAAGCACGGTATGTTTAGCTGAAATACACATGACTTACATATACTCAGTAAAATTTTACATACATAGAATTTAGCTATACTAGTATATGTATCAAGGTATTATGATCCTGACACTGGCACTGGGGTTGTTATGTTGTGTAGCGTAGTGCACGATGTTAAACGTAACAAAAATCTTTCATTGTCATTGGAACGGAAAATGGAACGAATGACTGGTGAACAAACAATTTCATTTCATTTGAATTCATTTGAATCTGAAATAGAATATGGTTCCAGAGGAAACAACTGGAGCGAGGCTTGCGCCGTGTTCAGCTAGGTATATTCTAAGTATTTTATTTAATGAGAGGCATTCGTAGCAACTGTGTAGAAGTTTCTATATATTTGTTGGTCAAAATTTTATGTGGTACTACATAGTAGTACCTAGTAGTAGTAATATCAGCACAAACGCAAACGTGCATACCTACGTAGTATTCTCTGGTATGCACTGGCAGAATTCGGAAGAATATCTGTGGAGCAGGGAAGGGAAGGGAAAGGCACAGAGCTCGTGAGTCGTGACAAGGGAAATAATTTTACTTGTTATGAGTGTATGTAGTATGTGTATATAAACGTGTTTAGTGCAGATAGTGAATATAAATTGTGTAAAATAGTGTTAGTAGATATTTGTACAAGTACGAACGTTTGCAGTTTGCACTAACTCTCTCGGAAGAGAATCGTTCAGTGCCGAATAATGAACCACTATGGTATATGGGCAGTTAGCTTAGTTTTAAGGTGCTGTGTATAAAGCTTAAAATAATATCTGTCTGGTTATGGAACGACCTATAGAAATGTTCTTGCAATATGGAACCATTTATACATACACAGTTGAATATTATAATGTTCTATATCCATTATCCATTCCGTAATATCTACGACTAAGCAAAAGCGTGCTGAAGGAATTGAAGCAGAGTCTCTGAGTGTATATATACATGTAAGTTGAGTTAAGTAATAGTTCAAGTCAAGTAGTATGAAACACGGTGTACTTTACATTACATTTACACGGTCGGTATTTATAGAGGAGGCAAGAAAGAGAGAGAGAGAGAGATTCTGTTCTTAGTTGTTGTATTAAAATATATAACTAGATAGATACACAAGACATGCTACTACTTGTAGGTACACAGTTGTGCAACACCGAATTTCTAACCTAGTACAAGCTGTACAACAGCGTGGAGCTAATGAATGAGTGTAGATTTCTTCAGATTTAGAGATTGAATTCAACTATCAAGTTAACTTCATAGTTTGTACAATACACACACATAGAGAGCAACTGCAGAAAAGGCTGAACTCAAAAGCAAGCCCAACATGTTGCTCCGTGCCTGGCAGCTCTTTATATATTTATGTAATGCCCGTTTCATCGTGCCGTTTGGTTATATCATCAGCCGACAGCTATATCATTTATGGTGTACCTACATTCTACTACGTAATGGCTTAGGTTCTTACTATATTATGCTCTCTTGACTAAATACTCAGTCCCACAACTCTTCTAATATACAAGACTCAACTTACACTTCCATTTACTTTGCCTTTCTGTCTCTGAAACATACAGACGTGCGAATAGACGAACATAGTACATACATACACTTAAGACTAAAAGACTACTTTCTCTTTCTACCCCTTTCTCTATTTTCTGAGTAAGTGTGTGTGTGTGTTTGTGCTCCAGTTTCTCTCTTTTCTCTATTTTCTTTCTCTCTTTCTTGCAAATTCACTGTCAAAGTATTATAAGTGAATTCAGTTGAGGCAAGAGCATATTATACAGGAGAGGTGCTCACAAAGCACACTTGCCCAGATCTATCCTCCTTATTATTATAACCTTTCTTCTGATGTGTAAATCCCCTGTTCCATTTCTTCCTCTGTGTAAGTATTTGCATAAACAAGCATAATGTAGTTGAAATTTTGAAACAGAAAAATTCATGCAGAAAATTGCGACTGAACTTAATGCTCACTGTAGTGGTGTAGAATAGAGCCTAGATTAAAAGGAACGACAGCACATTAGACTATTTTGTATATGTAGTAGTTCTAGGTAGGAGGATATACATAGGATTGTACATAAGTAAAAGGAATTCACTGTTGCTGCTAATACGTTTCTACTAATGGCATGACAGAGTGTTCATAGGTACGTGCGTTGTACAAGTTGCTTGCAAAGAGAATGCTTACTCTGAACCAGACTAAAATAAATTATGCCATGTATAAGGAATAGCACATACACAGCAGAAACTTTGACTGCCATAATATTATTGATTTAACAATAAAACTTGAAACTGACAGTGTGACAGTCGTATATTCTTAAGATTGCGAAAAAATGATATTAGTTATACCTACGTAATAGCAGAGGAGGATTGTGTAATAATGTCAGTTTTCTAAAATTTCTTTCTAAATAAATTGAAAAGACAGACATGTATACTCTTTTACAACATACTAACAGCCCTAAACTGGTAAATCTTTAAAAATGCGACTATTTGTAATTGGTTTTACTGTAGAATGTTATATGGATCGTTTGTGTAAATATTGTGTGTACGTATTACCATGTATTACTGTGTAAGTATATTATATGTCATGTGCATAAATATAAATTAACTTCAAGTGTCTCATTTTGAAGTATTTTTTGGATTTAGATTTTAGTAATAAATTATTTTCTTGTTCCATTGCCATAAAGTTTCAATGTTAACCTGCAGTTTATTGAACTTTCCAATTTTTCAAGCTAAGCCATCATTTGTTTGAGATAAGAAAGTACTTAAAGTATTTTGTCGTAAGATATTATGGTAAGTACTTGCAACGTAACTAATAATGTGAATGCACTACCAAAGAATACAATTTCCTGTCATAATTCATATTAAGATCATTTTTTAGGAGTGCATTTTCTTGTCCGTTGCATGATTACCGAGCAGAATACAGAACACATTAAAGTTTATAATGCAGATGATTTTTTGTCGTAGCTAATACCTAATAAAAATATTGCAGCCTCCAATGAATATTGTGATATATGAAGTATGTAGGTAATTCTCTCCCTGCAGCTTGAGATTTTGAGGAATGTTAATTGTTAATTATACACCTGCTACTGATACTTTCCAATTAGCAATTTCAAGATACATTCTGAAGCATTTTTATTCCTAGAAATCAGCATTCTCTTAAGTTTGCAGTTTTTGCCATTAATTTTGTAATGGCAGTAACAGCTGGTTGAATTTGTTCTCTATATGTATCCTATTCATGTAATGTGATATGTAATAATGATTTTATGATCGTCCAAGGCATATACTTAATCCTCGTTAAATATATGCTCAAGGTTAATTTGGATTTAAAATTCTGCACTTGAGAATCTAAACACTTAGCTAATAGATTTTGCAACATTATGAGACTGTAACTCCACTTTCCTCACTCCAGAGGAGTGTAGCACCAATGTTGCTTATAAAAGACGGAATAAAAAAGGTTATTACTAGCAGATGATGCTTTATGGCAGAAAACGATAGAGGTTAAGCAATAGATCTCTAGCACGTTATTATGGCACGTTCAGAGAGATACCACGTTAAATTATTCGCATAATAACCTTCCTTATATGTAAGCACAGAGGGTCGTATCGTAATGTAATCAATTTCAAATTACATTCTACGGATATTAAACTGCTAGCGATTACGTAGCAATTATGGGTTTCATTATGTCCATTATTTATGTGCTATCTAACAGTCAATAACGACGGCAAGCACTAAAAATGGTGTCCCACTTACAACACATATGGCTATGGGTATAGAACAAACTATTTTAGTAGTTTGTGATTGAAACGTTTATTACTCAGAAAGAATTATCTTTGCGAAGAAAGAATGTTGTAAATGATACTCCTAATAGTCTCAGTTGAAAAATCGATGCAAATCTTCACATGTGCTGCTGCAGAATAATATTTTCTGGCGTTTCTAATTGTTTTCACGTGTTGTACAAAAAATGAGGACTGTGTCTGCTATATTATATTTATCAATTTTCCAGTTGTGCTCAACTTTGTAACGCTTCATAGTGTACAATCTGAAAAATCTCATTTATGCATGTGATATACTGTACTTGACTATATTGTACTTTTAAACTCACAGAATACAACGAAGAGTATGAACTATCTAGTTTTAGTAAAATTATACGTGTACCACATTTTGTGATACATAATGCTAAAAGCATTATGCATAATAATACGCATCCTTCTGTTTTTTCTGCATTTTTAAATATAAAAAATTTAAAGTGGTATATTTACAGATTTATGACTTGTTAGTTCAATCTTAACATGTAATTCACAATTTGTGGTAAATTTATTTAGTTTTATTAGCTTTAGTTTTAGTATTACACAAAGAGTTACATGATTAGACAAAGACTGATTGTGAATATTGATGTAATGTTCTATCTAGCTGTGCCGTGGAACAAAATGATCAAAGTTAAGGTATAAAATATTTTATAAAGACAAGCATTGATGCTCTAACATGAAACGTTGTTTGCAACAAAACTAAGTGATGGGGAAGTGTTTTAGTTGATCACATTTCAAGTGTTCTTCTATTTAGTACGTGCATAAGTCAAAGTGCTATCTTTGTAAGTACATAATTGAAGTAGTTTAAATGTAATGAGACAGAAGCATAGTAGCGTATATACCAATAGAGAAGATTGATACAGCCATAATGGTAAATGGAAAAGAACAAGTGATATTTTATTGGACAATGTAATGTATTATGTATCAGACAACTAGTACTAGGCTTAAAAGAGCGTCGTCATAAACCTTTCCCCAGGTGCATCGTTTTCGTTTAAGCTGTGTAGCTGTATAAGTAGAATAAGTACTCCACACTGACGAGACGAGTAGTTGATTTGAGTTTTCAGTTTTTCGTTGACGTCCTATATGTTTCAGTTACATTCACGAACTTTGTTGTAGTAGTAGAGTACATCAGAACTTTCCCCGTATCGTTTATAAAGTCGCATTTTTAATTTTTGATATGATTCCACTACTACGTGCAAGTTATAGCTGGATTGTCGATTACATTAGAGCTCCCGGAGTATAATTTATGCATGTAAACGTAAGTGAACGTCTGATCTGTGCAGTTTCACAATTACTTTAGATTACTGGAAAACCATCAGGTAGTCTCTACTGAGTACTGAGACTATGGCATAGTCATACTCTCTTATACAGAGAGAACATTTTGTTTCACATCACTTTATCCTACATTCTGACGACAGTAGTTTACGTTAAAAGGTTTTGTTTGGCCTTCTGTGTGTGTTTATCGTTACTGTGACTTTTACATATACACAAAATACGGTTGCAAGAAGGGAAAGGTAAACACAAAGGTTTGAGGAACATTTAAAGGTGGATTTAGTAAAACACAGAGAGGGTCTTCACCATTGCTCCACATGTTATGGCAGAGATACATGGAAACAAGGATCCATTACATAATAAATAGAATGCATGTTATCGTGTTTCACCACCATAATGTCAATGTCAATCTTAATTACCTTTCTCGGCACTACATTCAAAGGAGCAAGAGCATCAGAATGAATAATGAACATGTCATTGTGTCTACTTAGGGAATAGATCATAGTAGCAATAAAATTATATCCGTGGTTGTTCAACATTCCGAGTGATCTCTTCAGACTCTTTCTTCCCAACATGATTGTGCTATAAAGATTAATTTTCAATTTAATCGATCGTACCAGCAAGCACCAACATAGAAATACAATGAATAACCAGGTCGAGGTAACGTTTGTGTTTGATTGATGGAAGATGAGAGATTCCCTGGATTTTCCAAACGATAGGATTTGACATTTCATTAACTTTGTTCCCACAAGCAAACTTTGTTGTATTTTAGGTTTAAAGCATAGGCAGACCCAATATACGTATATTTTCCTTGTTGTTAATACATTGTAGTGATATTGATATTGATAGTATGTCAGTCTCAGTATGTGTCTCTTACATATAAATATCGTTTATGGAACATATTATTTATACAAACTATCATCTTTTGAAATCCATACGTAAAAATGTCACTTTTTTACCCGTTTATATTCCATAGTCGCAAGCAGATACAGCGTATTGCTTACATTACATTGAATTGTAGTAGATACATGTATCGATTGTTATAAAAATAAATGTGTTATAAATGTATTTGTATTGTCATTTATTAGCAGGTTACTTTGCTTACCTTGCAGCTGTCATTGATACAATCATACGAGTTGTTCGTTGTGTGTATACATGTAAATTCGAAGGATTCATGTTCTGATTCGCGTTCTTTTATTATATATTTTCAGGACTCGGGACAAGGGAATCCAGTTACACTAAAAGTCGACCCGAACGGATTTTTCATATATTGGACCAACCAAAACAAGGTTAGATACTGAAAGTGCTTTAGAACTACTACTACAGTTACTTACAGTATATTGTGTATCTTTGCAAGTGTCATATTTCATGCCTTGCCGTTTTATTACCGTCAATTGACAGAACTTTTGTCAACAAAGTCCTTCTATCTCAAGCATACTTATTCTATGGACAATTTAGAGATATTTATACTTTTCAGATGCGATTTTTGTTGTCCCATATATATCGCGAACAGTATCTTCTCACATTACACTCTGACATTTTGCATGCTCATTCTCGATCTTATTGCCATATATAAAGCAGATACATTACGTAGCATTTTTTATGTGTATAGATTCTTTCCCATTCCTCACTGTGTGATGTGAGCAAAAAATTATTGTGTTTGTGATGCAAAGAAAACGTCCTTTGCATCCATGGGAGAAAACTGTATGCTTTTTATAGTCACGGATTCTTTTATTCCTTTGTCATGTCAAGTGTTCACCTACTTATGCCTTTATACTTTGTGTATACGCCCAAAGACTATGTACACACTATCTGTTGTATGCATAGTTTTGAGCTGTGTGCCAAATAAATATCCATACATAAATTCGTTACTGTGTACCTATATCATACTTTTGCTACAGATGGTATGTACAGATATGTGCTTTCTCCGGGCAGTTGAAGGTGAACTTTATTTGTATTTATGACTATTTTAAGAAGGGAGGAGTAGGAAGGTATAACGTTTGAGGAGAAGAAATCTGAATATAAATATTAGTTAAATATATCTACAAAGGTTATCCAAAAGAGTAATGGTAGGTGTAGGTAACACAATATCATAACTTACATAATAATAGTAATAATATTACCCTCTATAATATCACGGTGCATGTACGAGCAAATACTAGCTATGAAATATTGGCTGTGCAAAATACTGGAGGGAATAATGCATTATTTAGCATAAATGTCAACTGCATGCGTATAAAGATAAGATTAAGTATACGAATGACGGTTGTATTTACAAATTTTGTGTATAGGATGTGGATCTATTGGATATCTCGACCATTCGAGACACACGGACAGGAAAGGGAGCGAAGATCCCGAAAGATCCAAGATTACGACAAATTGTCTCTATGGGATCTCAAGACACCCTTGAGGAAAAGACTGTGACACTCGTCTCTGGTCCAGATTTCGTCAATCTTACCTTTTTCAATTTTTGTTGTACAAAAAAGGAAACTGCCAAAGTATGTTACTGTTATACTAACCAAGTTATTACATCATATTAATAATTTTTATCAATCAAATCACCTTATAAATGCTCGTAAAACAGTTCTGCACAGTATGTACATAATCAAAGTCTCATTATTTTCACTTGTGTTCTTCCTACCACTACATTCTCAATGTTAGTTGCTGGCGAGTTTATTTTTAGTTCAAGGTAAATTAAATGCATCATAGTATACCTAGTATAAATAATGTACACCTAGACTCGGAGCTTTGTATTTGAGTTACAAAACCCGTGTGCAGATAGAGCAATATATTTCTCATGAACTTTCCTGCATTCATCATTGGATTGCATTGAGACCTCTGAGAGAAAGGTAGCGGGGAACGGTAGCCTTTTATTTGCCAAGCAAAGCGTTTTATTTACTTATTCTGATCGTGTGGGGTAAAACGAACCACGCGTTACCTAATGTATGTGTGTTATGTTTCGTGATAAAAAAACAAATAGAAAACGTTGCTTGTGCTTGTTGTATGTACCTACTGATTTGGTAGCACAGTATTTATTGTATTCCCGTCAAGATACATATGCATTGCATATACATAGCCTTCAGCAAGTATTTATCTATTGAATTGAATTACCTTGTTTCATTTCTTTTTTTAAATCGTATATATGTATTATACTACAAAAATCATTTTCTGTTTTTGGTCTGGATAGATTTAGATAAGGCAGCATGGATTCATGATTGAGTACATGGTTTTAGCAGCGAATCTATAAACTAGTAGCGATTTGTAGATGAGTTGATGTTGAGGTCATAATACAAAGTGAAGACTTTTTACATTTGAATCCAGCTCTTTATAAGGTGATGGTGTTGATTATTGTAAAAAATGTTACAATTTGTCTCTGGGTGGGTATGTCAGATGTGGGCGGATGAGTTGCTGTCGATAGCGTACAACCTGTTGCAGCTAAACAGTCCCATCATGTCTTTTTTGATGAAGATACATTGCAAATTGTCGATAATGACGGATAAGCAGGGTAAAATACCAGTCAAGAACATCATAAAGACCTTCGCACAGAATAAAGAGGACCGCAAAAAAGTAGAAAAGGCGCTGGACGCCTCGGGTCTTCCATCTGGAAAGGTGAGCTTGTCACCACCAACAGAGTGGTCTCTTTTCTCTCTTTCTCATTCATTCATTCACATTCATGTAACTCTTACTAAAAACCAATAACCACTTTTGACGTATTACTTACATTATCATGTTATACGACTCTACTACTTACATTACATGTTTACTACTCTTTGTATCATGTCATCAAATGAAACGACTTATAGTTTAGTCGCCAATGTCTATCTGTATGTAGAGCTTGGGTGTGCACCTTCTCATGTCAAGATCCTTACAGGTTAGGTACTACCTATTCTCTTTGACAGAATATATCAATTTTTTTCTACAATTACTAATACATAATAATCAATTATCAAATCAATCCCTACTCTCCTTATCCTCCTCGATTGATTGATTGAGTTCTACCACAAGTTCTCAAATCAATTTTTCATTGTTATCAGTTTTTGTTGTCAGACTCACTTTTTTAC
>JAQFYB010005496.1:0-13938 GCA_034694085.1 Pogonognathellus longicornis | reverse complement strand
CATAAATTGCTTTCACGTCTAATTAAATGCTAAGTTAATGCTTAATGAACAAATTCTGTGACAAAGAAACTGCGAGATTGGTTGCCTAGAATTAATTAATAAGACCTACAGTATCCTGTAATATTATAGACAGGTAATTAGAATTGTGTATATAAAGTAGGCACAAGTACGTAAATTGTCCAATTAATTATTTTTTGAGTTAAACAAATACCTACATAATTGGTATGGCTAATTGATGTGAGTACTTGTATGGTAGTGCAATATATTTTAGTGATAAAAAGGCTTGTGAACATACCTGGACATCTTCTCCCAGTCTTTGGGCAATTTTATCTTCCAATGTTTGTGTCATAGTAAGTGCTTCAGCTTTATTCATTCCTTCAGCCAAAGCTCGTGTAACAGCTCTGCAATACAAATTGTTAACAAACAGGTGTATATCAGTTTGAGCTTTTTAAGCTTATGTTCTTAGTATGCTTGTACTAAGAGCAATAAAAGTCTGACAAATAGAGTAGCTATGTATTTAATTGTGTGTGAAATGCATCACATTGTTCATCATTGTTAATTAGGGCAAATTGAAATTATGGTGGGGTTTCAGTTTACTATCACGATGATATATTATTATTGTTTATTCCTCATTCGTGACATGACAGATTCTTAGATTTCTCATAAAATTGTTTAAGCAAAAAGAACTGAAGTGTTCAACAAAGAAATTTAGAAAACTCTAATAAGGTGGAAACTACAATAAATATAAGCTAGTAAAGTTCGACTAGGTACCTAAACGTACATAAGGATGCCAAATTATGAGAATTTTGTAAAAATGGTTGTAGTATGTACAAGTACAAGCTTACCTTTTAGCACTACTGACAACAGTTTCTAAAGTTGCCCATATTTTCTCAGGTACAGATAAATCAAGTACGATAATTAATGACATCTTATCCAAACTGTGGTTGGTTTTAATTGGTGTCTCTAGGAGTTGAGAAAAGGTCATAGCATCCCCACCAAGCTCCCATATGTGACAAACTTCTTTGGTCTAGAAAAAAAGCAGATAATCAACTGACCAATCCTCCAGTCTCAATCTCAACAACAACAATCTGCACATTAGACATACATCAACATTCATGTATACAAACGAAAATAACCCAGTTGACAACTTACTACACACACGTACGACAATTAAAACCCAATAATCCTACTTTAATGCAGATAACATCAATTCAAGATCAAGATCGAAGGATTTTTAAAAACTCTACAAATACAGATATGTTCTTGTTAATTTACACTGTATATAAATTACGTGCAAGTGTATACCTACCTATATATATACATACATTTACTACACGCATCTCATAACGATCAATCAAATCAAATCAGAAAATCACACACACATCAATTTAAGTAGACTTTAGGTTTGCAGTTATAACTTAGTGTCCTACAAAAGGTGAATACGAAACAAAGAGTAAATGGAAAGAGAGAGTAATAAAATCCCAAGATTGTACACTAAAAGAACTGTAACAAGTGATAACTCTTTCATCTGCCAAAAACGTCTGTCGAATAAGTAGTTGCCAGTTATATTATAATGTATGAAATCCATAATGGCAATTACGAGATCTGAGGTCGTTCTCCTTGCAAAAGTGAAGTCGAGTGCCAAGGTAGGTCGAGGAGCCTCGGTTTTCTCTAATAGTCGGCATATCAATGTACTTTTCCCCTGTAAATAGATAAAAATACAACATGTACACACAGAAATACACAGAATGCAATTAAACGAACACAGAGAGATACACTACGACAAGACAAGTGCAGATATGTGTGTAGACC
Organism: Pogonognathellus longicornis; assembly: GCA_034694085.1. NCBI lineage: Eukaryota > Metazoa > Arthropoda > Collembola > Entomobryomorpha > Tomoceridae > Pogonognathellus > Pogonognathellus longicornis. The sequence goes on along the minus strand of JAQFYB010005496.1, from coordinate 12,126 downwards.
AGTTTATATAAGTAGAAGCTTTGAGCATTCATTCGAACATATAAATAATAACATAGACAAGTTCATTAGAACCAAATACTCGTAGAGTAACTTTAACTTACAAAATACTTTAAGTATCACTTCATTAATATTTAAATTAACTGATCTGCCTCTCGTTTCGTTTGATATAATAGCAACAACGATAGAGTCTTTATTACATGAATGAGACTGCTGTTGATTGCATTGTAATGTAGATGCCTATATTTTACTGTTGTATACCTAATGTGCAATGTATCACACCATAGCATATTGCATACTGTAATGATACACTCAAACACATATATCATTATAAATAGTATGATTAGAATGCGTATGATCACTCAAAACTTATTTACATGAACATTTTTATTAGTTTCCATTCGCATTACGTTTTACATTGCCTCACAATTAACACTTCTTGCAGTCTACAGTCTACATACAAGTCCCACGTTCTACACTACACACTCCACAAAATCAATCCCTCACTCACACAGGTACTTTTCCATCTCGTCCAACATTTAAAAAGACATTGTAGTGTCAACGTTGGGAATTCAGCTGTAAATCACTAAATGAGATCTGTCGAACACAATACACTTAATCAACTAACTACACATAGTCACATAGCATAAGCATTAGCTAAACTTATTAAGGATAGGTCTATGTACAAATAACAACACAGTAATAATAATAATAATAATAATAAAGAAGTCAATGTGTGTATAATAAGTATCGTAGGTCAAATTTAATTTTTTATCCTTCCTGTTGCTGCTATTTTGTCAATTTAGTTGTTGTAGCTTTAATAGACTTATTATATGTGCGTATCTTATAGCTAGTGTAAATTGTAACTCATTTGTCATGAATACTCATGCCATGCTTGCACACAGCTATTTACATTTTAACAATATCAAACCCTGTAGACACAAAGTAATAAAAATAAATTCCTAAGGACACACCACACATAAGATACAAATCACTATTTGTTTGCGCTAATCATTCATTCTCGTAGTTTTATAACACGTGTTTTTGTCCACTGCTTTCCTAGCACTAGCCAGTAGTTGTAATATGTCAAGTGTACATAATATTAAGTACCTACCTAGAAGCTTTCTTGTGTAACAGAATCAAATAAATTACACACAGACAATACAGAGGCTATACACACAAGAACATCATGTACGATATGTACTTATGTAATAGCAGAACACAGCTAGTGTACAGATCAATAATATTGACGATAAATTAGAGCAGTTCAAAGCATCAATACTAAAAATGTTTTAATAACATCTTGACCTATACCTTGAGTCATACTTTTACATCTAACGCTACAAGATACAACACAATACATACACATATCAAACAACTGGTGAAATAGGAAACCTACAGTTACATACAAAAGACATAGAATTGTTAAGCTATCAATAATTTATTACCGGTGAAAAGTCGAGGTAACAAACATTTATTAATAAATGCTAATAAATGCCAAGCCGTGAGTTCCACAACCTTTGCGAAGGAATCTATTGTAGACATGGAATTATGAAATATTATTTATGATTATGAATATCTACTCAATGGTACTATGGACTAATGCGGAAGTGCAACAAGTTCAAGAATTCTCAAATTGAAAATAGACCTAATGTTAAAAAAATCAGATCAAAGGATATTTAGGGCTACAGATTCCAATGACACTACTAGAAGTGCCAACGTCTTCATAAACGGAATGGTTGAATGTTTATACACAGTATGAACTGTTTTGAAATCAGGTTTCCAGTGAACCGTTAAATTCACTCCTACACTTATTTTCGGAGAGGTTATTGCAGCCTCTATTTATCATTCTACACGCAATCCCACACAAAAAATATTTCCGTTCATATGCAAATCATTTCCGCAAGTTTTCCATGCAAATTGAGAATTTATATTCATTGGATAAAGATGAAAAGTCTAATTCTAATTTCGCGAACATTGCGAAAGACAGAATTATGCACGTAATAATATTAGGTAGCTATATCAATACATATTTACATACTAGTAGATGCACATTGGTTCAGGTACCTTTGTAGTAGGTACCTTATACTTAGTAGGTACTTTACAGAAAGAAAAATGTTAATCCATACCTATCTACTTATTGATTGACGTAACATTTATGACAGCTTAACTACCCCAATGGTTTTTTAAGCCGCTATACAGACAATCAATTGCAAATTGATGAAACTATTCATAAACAAAACTGAATAAAAATGCTTCATTCTACATACAATAAATTGAGTGGACAGACATACACATTATAATAAGCAATAAAGATGCAAAAACAAACAAATTGCTTACTCATGTCCGTATAGCATTTCCATTGCCTTCAACGCTATACACATCCGCAGTAATAATAATCAGAATTGCAATTATAATTATAATAACAAATAGGAAATTCGCGAAATGTCTTTTCTTGACATTTATGATCTTTAAGCACTCAACTTTACAGTGGAAGCACATTTCATGCACTTTTATCAATTTCAATTCCTATATTTTATAATGTATTTGCATAGCAGTATTGGTATACTAATATAGATGATCTTAAGGTCATTAAAGCCAAAGGTCAACTCACTCTTATTTTTATTGCAAGCTTTATACTAGTAGGCACCTACGCTTATTGTAAACAGCAACACATACACAACACATATTCATCAATACCTACTTTGCTTTTCAATCGAGCAATCTACGATCTACTAGTACTATAAAAATATTAATTGCCTTATACGATTCAATTCAGAATGCAAATTAGCAATGATTACTTCTTCGGTATTTTAAAAATTTACGTAGGTATACTGTTAGCTATAGAAAGAACAAAAGAGTGAACATGATGTTCATGTTCGTTCAGTGGCCAATTATTGTTTGTAGTAACAAATAAAACACAGAGATGTTTGCTTATAGATCAACATTTTTCATGTGTACCTAGTTCTCATTTTATTACGCACAGCTATAATAAATAATGTCAGCCAATATCCCCAATACATAATTATTATAGTATTGATATTGAAAAAACCAACTTCGTCACTTTTCTTGAAAGCTTTATCGCTCAGTCATTATAAAAGTGGGCTTGATAGAGAGCATAACTATTAGTAATTGATTTATTCCTTGCGTCCCCTTTACTTTGACATGAGCCAATGGCCATTACTACATTTAATTATAAATCAATCACTCACTCTATATTAACACCAACCTTAACCTACAAGCAATATTTTTTAATGTGTATACATACGCACACTTTGTAATAATATACTTTCCTTATTTGTATGTATATTACATTACGAGATACACATTTAATTAAATACAGAGAGTGAGTGCATTTCATCTTTAAAATCAAGGGCAAAAATCAATCTAATTTTATGAACTGCGTTTTAGAAAGTTTGTAACCCATATCTGTACCGGACGTTGATTTAAAACTGCGGCTTTTTGCATTGGAACTTATGTCTATAATATTTTTGCAAATCTTTGTTTCTTGCAAGGTTTTCTACCAAAATAGTACTGCAAAAGACTGACAGTTGATTGACTAAGATTATTTGCATTGATAATTAGTCGGAAAAATTCAAAGCCTAATTACATTATAGCATAAGCTACCTGTGTTGGAATAATAACACTGTAACAACCAGTACAGATTTTCCAGGTGTTTAATTGCACGGTGGAGCTATACAAGATAACCACTACCACTTAATTTAATAATACATATACAACAAAGTTGTGTTATATTATCCCTTGAAGCTAAAACAGTTTATCTTTACTTTTCAATACATACGATACATTGCTCTACAAGTTGTGACCACAACACTAGTCCATTTTACTTACCTATATACAACCTTCTTCTTACAGGCAGACTGTTCTTCTATACCAGTCATTCATGTCTACAATTATATTTATTTCTTATGTGCACATAATAATTTGCTCTGAAATCGTGACATTCATAGCCATTAAGGCTCAAACACACACACCATACTACTACATATTCTATACAGCAACCGCATTTAAATACAGTACAGTAATACACAACACTGTACTGTGTAGACTGTAGAGTTGAGAATCAAACTTTAAAAATCCTACACATTATGTATGTATGTTCGACAGATATAAATTATAGTTTAATGTGGAAGATGATGTCATTTGTGGAAATAGATTTATCAATGTTAAATCATACATCTATATACCTATTCACAATTCATCCTTGCTTTATATTCATAAAAACCATAACTCTACATACACGCAGCTCCGAGCTACACAAAAAACATGACAGGACGTCTGATATCTCTATCTGCACAATGTATTACTCATCTCTGGGGGGTTTGCATTTGCATGCACACATTTAACAAATGTACCACCACACAGACATACAATTCAGCATAAATTCGTCAGATTTACGTGTAGGTATGAATATTAATAAGACATGTATAATTGCAGGAGATCCAGTTTACACTTACAGACGATTTGGAGCCAACAAGAAATATCGTGCGCACGTCATCAATCCTCAGTCTTTTAGATCGTCCTGTTGCTTTCAATTCAGCTTCCCTTCTTTCAGAAGCAGCATCCCACAGATTTTTACCACTACAAATAAAAAGTTGTTTTGAAAAAGTGTAATTTTACTGATAACACGTATTATAAGACGATCAGAGCATGTAAGTTAAAATAATCACATGAGACCACAACATAGTGACGCAGTTACTTAAATCAATTCATTGATATTAATAAACCTTACGTAAATGTTATTTCTTCTATGAGATCTTGTGATTTATCTTTAGATAGAGACGACATGGCTGAGACGATATAAGAGATGCTTGTTTCAATGCTTTGCGTTGTATCAGTAGTAGTAGTATTCTACTGACCAAATGAACACACCGCAATTATCTATGTGGTTGAAACGATTAGAATTGGTTGTCTTGTAAAATATGCCGGCCTTTGTGATGTTGTTGGTTGGGATCTCTGAGAAAGTAAAGAAAAACGAGCAATAAGTGATACTGTCCAAAGAAGGAAAACAAAATTCTCATTTTCTCAAACGCAAAGAAAATGAGCACAATCTTTGTGACACCGAATCTAGTCTTATACATCCTGTAACCAAAAGCAAACTGAGAAACGTTTATAAATAGTCTCATTAACACAAGTGTCGCAAACAAAGTTTGTAACCAAGTCACAAAGGAGCAATCCAACAATGAAAACAACTAAAATGAACTACAAAGAAAATCAAACACTCAAATCAATAATGAAATTATTTACAGGAAACTACTATGTATGTATAGAACATGGTAGTTCACTTACACTTGAAAACAGTAAAATAGGGTCTCCCTTATATGTAATAAATAGAGCATTACTACAGAAGGACAAGTGTAGAGTAATAGGAAAATACCTGAAATTCCACTGTGAAATTAAATTTCGGACAGGAAGCTCTTCTTCTACGTAAAATAATTACAGCTTGACATCCGCCGACGTTACATGCAGGAACTGTAAACACAAGAAAACACAAACTTAGAATGAAGATTTTAAATTGAATCTGTATTTTGTTTGTGTTGGGGTTTCTCATCTAGTCCTTGCCATCTAAAACCTAAAGAAGTGTATCTCTACGTAGTAATGTATATATCTGCTATTCACGTTTCACGATGAGACATAAAAGGTTCAAGATTGCTATTACCACACAATTGCAGTAGTGGCAGAGTAGTGGGGATACTTGTATGTAGTTTCCTATGTATAATATATTTAACAATACCCACAACAAAATGACTACTAGTGTCTGTACTAGGCGTATACACCACCACAAGTGGAAATCTCAGTACAACATGAGCATGACTACTGTATAAAGACAAAAAATATTTTAAAAGAGTCCTCACCAAATCCAAGTCCTTATTCCCGGTAGTATAAATGCAGATGTATTATAGGCAGATCTTTTCTTGCTGTGTATTTCTATATCAGTAAACTTTTTGCATGGAGTACACAAAAGGACGAGACGATACGAAGGAATAAGAAGAAGAAGAATACTAGGAGAATAAAAACAAGACGAGGACGAACCACACAGTCACAATCTCACAATAGAGCACCTCAGAACCAATTTAAACTAGCAATGTTCTCTTTGACTCTGTACTTGAGTGAAATAGACAATGGACTGCGAGAATGTTGCAATTTTCGTACACAGCACAGCCACTGACACACAAAACAGCAGATAATACTCGATCTCAACTCAAGATTTGTTTTGTCTGATTGCTCAAGTAGGTGAACTCCTCGTCGTTGTCGGTTTCGCTTCCATGAGTGCCTCTTCTCTTGTTTTATATATACTGTGTATTGTTTGTGAACTGCTGTGTACAACTACCAGCAGTAGTATAGAAATGTGTATGTGTGTGTGTTACAAAGTTAAAGGGATGTTTAAACGGATTCTAAAGAAAAATACAAAGTACTATATGCAGTTGGAATTAACTAACTACAATATGCTGGACTGGAGGTATACAAGTAGCAATTTGCTAACAAGCTTTCAAATGTTTTCCGAGTCTGTTGCTGTTCATAACAGCGGATCCAAGTTAAATGAGTCGGTTAATATTGTTATTGGTTTGCTCTATGCAGTTTTTGTTTTTAGCTAAGCAACCAACACAATAATAGAGTGGGCTAAAAAGACAAGTCACTCACACGACATCCTTATATTCTCGGTGTCCTTTAGCAGTTGCCCCGTATGTCGTGTGTAGTTATGGAGACTGAAAGTGTAAACAAACCGTGTAATTCTTATCTTGCCCTTTTCTGAATCCACTTTTTCCATTTTTACCACCACCGAATACTACACACTACACACCATCACATACACATACCATAGCACACCGCCCAATTGCATACTTTGTATGATGTCGTTGTCTCTGTCGGTTTAAATCCTTTTGTCTGTTGTCCATAGTCCATGGGTTGGGGCGGTACTCTCATCTACTAAACTAAAATACAAGTACATAAAGTGGCAATGCAATAAATTCATTGCTATTCACAATATTCTCTCAGGTATACGCTACACTTTATATACAAACAGTTAAAAAGGTTATCTGTATAAGTACTTACATGTATATAATAGCAAATTACAACAGCGTTGTGTTACAGTGCTACAAAGAAATAAATTCCATTTACGTACATACACATACACAACAATGTAATCAAATGAAATCAAAATGAATGAGATGAAATGAAAAGGCAGAGAGAAAGACAGAGAGAGAGAGTCGGGAGAGACCACAATACTAATGCATTACATTATACAGTGGACTCATCTCTCTGAAAATGCTACTGGACAACAAAGACTCAAAAGCTATGTGTGTTGTGTAGGTATTTGTATGTGTTTCGTTCTGTATACTCTGTTTATACAATAAATGGATTGTTCACTTTACATTTGTACTCTAGCTGAGTTAAAACTCTGTACCTAGTAGGTACATAGCATAGATACAGACAGATTGCCCGAGTCAGCTTTAATATGCATGCACGGCTATACATGGAAATGCGATTAGAATGAAAAGGACGATAATAATAAGAGTATGATTAAATAAATACTAGTACAAAAGTCAACAGTGCAGTTTGTATGAGGGGAGAATAACTAATTTGTATATTAGCTCCATGTGTGTACTGTAGTGTATGGATGTACACGAGATATAGTATGTATGAATATATTCAATAGATACAGATACAAGAGACAATTATTTCTGAGACAGTGGCTAGTATATAAACACAGGGAGAAAATTATAATACATAATGGAGGATTGTTAGTTCGTTATGGTGCCCCCTCTTGAATTTATTTACACTGTTGTTACGTGTCCGGATGAGTTAATAATACATAAGTGATGTATGGAATAGAAATGACATGATGAGTTATTGTCCTAATAGAATAATAATGGCAAATAGCTTACATTATAGTATTACGCTACAGTGTACAGCACCCGGTGCACTGCAAACTGTGCAAACTCTAAAGGAAGAAACAACGGCTCTGCGGAAAATTCTTTGAACTTGAACCAACATAACAGCGGGTTGATGATATTAACTGCTGTGTCTCTTCTGTGAAATGCAAAATCTTTGTTGGCTAAATTATGTTCTGGTATTCACTGTTTGTATGCATAAGTTAGTGAATTATATTTTAACAGTCTAAAACTGACGTTCTCCGAAAGTAAATGAACTATGTGTACGTAAAGTATGCACAAAATGAGACAGAGCTATGGTTAAAGTGTTTGTGACTGAACTCGACTGAACTGAAACTACATACAAAAGCTGTGCAAACTGCAATATAATGTAATTACCATTATTTTCATACATCCTTCTACTAGAGTCGTGTTTTTCGTATGCTATGAAATGAAGCCATCATCCCACGACCACAATATTACCGCATAGCTAAAAGAAAAATTTGTTTCGCCGAAATACATTCAGCAAAAGTATGCTGCATATATGTATGCTACTTTCTATGCATGTACAGTATACATTATTACTTATGTGTTGTATATCTAAGTAAAGTAAGTAATAATAATGTGAAATAATTCTATATGTGTGTTGTGTAGGATTGCTCATGGGTGTAAAGGATTATTTTTAGTATTTTTTGCTTTACTTAGAATATTGTACACGCCTAAGCCTACGCGCGAAGCTCACATACTACTTCAATATATACACATCTAGATTTTGACTGTGACTTTGGTTTGCTTGCTTGCTTTTGTGTGTATGGTTCTAGATGCATTTACACATATTATTAGTAGTATGAGACAACAGATTTTTTTTGTTGTATGTTGTATGAAACATAAAATATCAAATTGCAACTTTGAACGGACTGTGACACGACAAATCCATTTCCTTCTAGACTTATTACAATTAGAAGCCAAAGTAAGGCTCCTTTCTCGCAAACACAGATTACGTGTAAGTACTGGATAGTGGAACATAATGTAAAGATAAATGGGACGAGTGTTGCTTGGCGAATGGGGAATCAGTGTACAACAAAAGAGAGTAGGACACTGTATACGCCATTAAATGGATGACTAAAAGGCAAAGACTCTCAGTATTAGGCACATCTTTAACTTTCCAGTCTTTTTTAGGGTTATTTATTTGTAGTGTACCCCAGATACCCATTGGTCATTCTTCACTTCATATACAACACGTCGTCTGGAACCGGGTTACAAACCCCACAGCAGTATCCCCATCATTTCGGGTTATTGTAATTAAACTTTGTTACATTTATTACGTCTGCACGTGCTCCGTAATGATCCTTTCATTACACCAGTCCCAATTCTTGAACAAGATAAGTACCTATTATTATGCAGGTGATCATTTTTAATTGTCTTAGTCACATGGAGTTTTCAAAAGTGCAAATGTATAATAGGTACATTAACTTGTATGCACTACTAAACCTTTGTAGTTATGTACGTAGATAACTACGTCCTATATTACTATGGATGATACTCTTGGAATAGAGTTTCCCTGTTTCATGTGTATTGTGTTATAAATAAATAAACTTGTGTCGGAAGATTCAAACCAAATTCTACATTTAGATTCTCTACTAATTTAAAAGAAAAGTATTTATAAGAAAAAAGCTAAATTTAAATCTGAGAATTACATTCACAATTGGGTTAAAATACACAGGTAGATATTTTTTATTTAACGCTACTACATTATTGTTAGAAATGAATAATCATAATATTACAGCTTAAAACATTAGATTAAAAATCCATAGGTGTGGGTGTGAGGTGTAATGAGACAAACCATTGATAAGCTGTAAAATGACTAATATTTGACTAGAATCTGTTTTAGAGACTCTTTTGGATGACTGTAATATATTTTATACAGGGAGATAAAAGGGCTTCTTCAGAATAGGTATACTAGTTGTCAGTTATTGCAAAATCTGTAGATAAGTGAATTTAAATTTATAAACCAAACACACGAATAGTACACTGGGTTAAAAAATGAACTAAGGTTTAGATGGAAATTATTGATTTGCTTGAGAATTGCACATGAGAATAGGGTTATATACAATGTGGCGGTAATTTAATTACCTCCATGGTAGTATGGAGGTTGAGGTGGTTGAGGTGCGGCTTGAGACGTTTCTACTGTCTGAGGAGCGTGCAATTGAGAATACGGGAGATTTTGTATGCAATAGTCGGCAGAGAAACTGGTAAACTCGGAAGAATTCCCTGAGGAAGGTTCTGTATTAATTATGGGCATATTATTGGGATGTTGCTGTTGCGGTGGAGGATAATGTCCCACAGGTGGACACATATTGCTGTAAGAATTCGGGTAGGGATGAGAATAATGGATAGAAGGTGGCTGTGCTTGTTGCAGTTGCTCGTAAGAATTTATTTGCCCCGGATTCGTTCCATAAGGAATGCTACAACCAGGCCCCATGACAGGATTGCTATACTCCAAAATAGATTGCAAGTATTTGATATAGCGAATGGACCATCGTAAAGACTCTATTTTAGACAGTTTCTTTCCCGGAGGTTTTGAATAAGGAAGACGCTGCCGAAGGGCTTCAAATGCCCGATTCATGTCCCGCATTCTCGTTCTCTCACGGTCACAAGCTGATTTTTTATAGTCTGTGAGTAAATCAATTACAGCTTCAAAAAAAATATCACCAATTTAAAGAAAAACGTTAAATTGAAATTGAATGAAACTGTATAGAATTATTGAGAGCAACTTACAACCTTTTTCCGTTTGGCTGGTTGCTCGCCAGTGTCTGGGATTGGGCATTCTTTCAATATGCACAGCAGAGTAACCCAGTTCATCACTACAATATATTTCATGGCCCTCAATATCTAATTGTCCATGATTAGGCTGGATTTGTGGATGATGATGATGATGTGGCATCATGTTTTGGTATAAATATTCTTCAGGAGGTGCTCGAATGACTGTAGGCATGGATGGCATGGTTTGAAGCGGCAAAACAACGGGCGAATCTCCATCTACACTTTCAATACTCCTTCTACTAGACGCTAGATGAACAACATTTCGGTCTAAATCTTGAAAAGATGTTTCTCCGCCTAAGGAATCCACAGATTGAACTTGACTAGGAGTGTTGCTATTAGGATGATCAAAATTCTGAATGATTATTGACTGTCTCATTGGAGGCGGTGGTAAAATTTCCGTGACTATTTCAGAGTTAAGGGAATTATTGTCTTCCGGATGTTTTTCATCTTTCACCGAATAAACTCTGGGGTAAGAAATCATTTGTGGATGCTCTTGTCTGATTTCAGGTTGCGGAATCAACAAATCCCCATGTCTCATCTCAAATGGACTTTCACTGCCACTGCCACTTGTTCCTATTTCTTTAGGGATTCCAAGTTCCGTTAAACTCACAACACTGCCACTACTCTTGTTTTCTTCTAACAAAGACATTCCAGAAGCATTTTTAGTAAACTCTTGGGAATCTTTAGATGAAAAATCATTCGCGTCCGAAATAATGTTACTGCTAGTGTTAGTGTGTGTATTTGGAATAAGTGTGGAACACAATTTAGAGTCGCTTTGAGAAAACACTGGAATCTGAATTTTCAGTACTGGATAATCTTTTATGGTAATATTATTGGTACTTTTGTTATTACTAGCAATTTCTGTAGTTTTAATAGTAAGCAAATCACTCTGATCATCCTCTTCTGGATGCGACGTAGTAGAAATTGGTGTTAATGTCGGTCTTTGGGGAATGTTGAGTTGGATTAGTTGATGATGTGAAGCATCGCACACTTCTGCCTCGTCTGAATTTCCAGTAAACGATGACATTTTTTATTATTTTCAACAGATGTTCTTTACACTTTATTAACAATGAAGAATATATGTATGTAAAATTCAAATGCTAATAATATTTCCATGTACATGAATCTATGTACGCTGCAGCAGTTCAAATCTAGTTTTACAGCTACACTTGTTGTTTACTGTGAAGTAGAAATTTTTACTGGAGCAAAATTATAGTTATGTTGTAACCGATGCGGTGATGGTGATGATTACTATTTGTCGACCCCTTCCTGGCACACGTTAACATTATATGCCATACTTATTAAAATGTATTATTTGCATATGCATAATACACAGAAGGCTTATAGTACTAAGGTAGATATGCACGGCCGTATCCAGAAATCGATTTCAAGGAGGGCAAAATATATTTCGGGG
>JAQFYB010005495.1:0-13941 GCA_034694085.1 Pogonognathellus longicornis | reverse complement strand
TCAAATAATAAAGCAACTGTGGAATTATCCCGAATGAGATTACAATTTCATATCAACGATTCATTGGAGCTAGAATCCCACGAATACGAAGGAATGAAGGTGAGCCTTGATCATAAACGCAAAGGTACTCTCTTAGGACTTCAGAACGGTCTTTTACTATGTGACAAGTCAGGAAATCAAAAATTTCTCGTTCCTTACGGACAAATTGAAGCACATATTCCTACTCATGGCAAACATCAAAAAGTAACCATACATTTGAATGAATTAAGACAACCTCCATTTTTTGTTTATGAAGTTGATGAAACGATGTGGCAATTAAAACCTGGCAAGAGTTATGCTGCTAATTTCTACCTGGCTTACTTACATGCAATCACAGCACATCCCTTAGAAGATCCTTTTACGGGAATGACTGGAACCGAAAGAGCTTTGCAAATACTTGAGTCCGCTAACTGCTGGTCCTCTCAACCATACGACGCTGAGTCACATTACATCATGCAGAACATTTGCAAACTTACACCACAGAGAAAAACATATTCCAGTGTACCCAGTTTAGAAACGGTTAGTTGGCCAACATTTCTCCCAACTGCTGCAGCACACGAAATGTTTTCCTTCATTATTGTGGTACTTATTCACGACAGTCAAAAACTATCGTTTCTATTTCCTAAATTAAAATCAACATTTGAAGCACAAAAATTGGCGGCAAAAAATTTCCGATCATTTAAAAGGTACTCCTGTTATAATCCAAATGCAAACTTATCCGAGTGGTTTGAAAATTGTTGTGATGAAGCTTTTTGTCGATTTGAATCAAAAAGAGGATCGTCTGGCACCACAAAACTATCTAAGCAGATATCACAAACTTCCGCTAAAGCCATAGGTTCATTGGCTATTTTGGAACAAGAAATGAGCAATTGCCTACCTAATAATACAAATGATTTACTTGTCAAATTTTTGACTCATGGTTCTACTTTGTCTGGAGTTACTGGTGAAGAATTTTGTTTATTCCGTGTTGACCAATGGGCCGCCTTCGATGTAAAGAACAGTTTCTTAGATTTGTACATCTTTGCCCGAGGAGTTACTGAGAAGTCATTAAGGGCTGAATGGACATTCTTTCTAACCTACCTGGCATTTTGCGGCAATGACTTGGACATTCTGCTCATTCTGCAAGCAGTATCGCTAAATTCATCTTTTTTTGCTGACGTACATCCTCCAAAAATTGCTGCATACCAAAATCCAAATGAAATTCAAATTGATGAGACTAAATTGATAAATATTCTTAAAATTTATTCTCCGAGAGTGGATGAATACCTTGCAACAAATGGATGGACGAGGATATACTATCCTGAATATAAACTACACAGCTCTTCACAAATGGATGAGGAAAAGAAAACCTACCTAGCTAACGAAGAAAAGAAAGTTCTGTTAACGAACCAACATACCACTGAATTTAATCGGGAGACGGAAATTATATTATCTAGTATTCGACAAGAATGGCCCTGTGACTTCTGTTCGTTCTCAAATTTTGATACACCGTCCATTAAGCTAATAAATATAAATGCAGTCATAAATGCAGTAAATCCACTTTTGCTAAAATGGAACGAAAACCGTCAATTGAATGATTTTCTCAAAAATGTATCTGCAAAATGCCTCTCCCTCCCTTCAATCTACAAAAACTGTTCTCCACCAACAAACTTGTCTTTCCAAGACCAGCATAAGGTCAATAGTACTAAACCAAAAACTCAACTAAATTTTCAACACATGGTTGTGAAACATTTTTCCAAACTTGAAGTCTGTAGTCTTGGAGTGGGTGAAGTATTTTCATCTGGTCAAATAGACTGTCCATCTTCAATTGCAATCACTCCAGATTCAAAGGCTGAGCAGATAAACATTGATATGTTGAAAAAGCGCTACCAATTTCTTCACGATGAATCCCAAAAATTATGGAAGACTATTAGCGACGCAAAGAATGATGCTGAAGTAGAGCATTTTGTTAACTCTGGACTTTATCCACGAATCGTCCCATCCCTTATGTTGCAAAAACTTATATCAGAAACACAAGATGACAATAGGGTGGAAAATATAGGAATGAAAAACTTGATTGGTGACTGGGGCGTGGCTTTGACCTGGAAGCAACAGACTAGTAGAATGATCAAATTCGCCGGGAGTAAATCCCTTGCACACTTTCTGCAAAAAGAGGTGGACGCAATTCCTCATGTCAATTGGAGTCCTAAGAAAATTCCCGCTTGGCTCATATTCGAAATTGAAATGAATTTGATAATTCGGAAGGTGCAAGTCGAAGTCGCTCAGCAGATGATTAATCCACCTGGGGAAAATCACAGTGTAATGCAACTGAACATGGGCGAAGGGAAAACCGCCGTCATTGTGCCTTTACTTTGTTTGACGCTTGCAGATAAAGACAATTTATGCCGTGTCGTGGTTCTTAAAGCCCTTTTCAGAACCAACTTGGCCTCTCTAAGACAATCCATCGGAGGAATATCCAACCGACGAGTCTACACATTTCCTTGCAGACGAGACATGCAAATCGGTGAAAAAGAAGCTCAAACCATTTTGACAGTGTACCAGGAATGCCGAAATGCAAAAGGAGTTGTCATGACTCTTCCCGAGTATATACTCTCTTTTCAACTGAAGATGTACGAAACGTACATGAAAAAGAAAAGCATAGACGATTTCGATATAGAAGGGACACGGTCGTACTCGCAGTCCCCGGAGCATTGCTACATGCTAAAGACTTACAAATGGCTAAATGAAAACGCCCGGGATATTTTAGACGAATCTGACGAAATCTTAAACGCCAAGTATCAGTTGATATACACAGTAGGCAGAAAATTATCCTTGGATGGAGGAGATCTAAGGTGGACTGTTGGACAAGGGTTACTTAAAATTGTCCCCGAAAATCTCAAAAAGCTCTACGATAAATACGGGGTTGAATACATAGAGTGGGATTCGAAGTCTGAAAAGAAAAACAGAAAAGAAATTTTTACCCCGTGTAGACTTCTGCAAGAACAAATTTACGGAGAATTGATTGAAGCTTTGGCAGAGGATTTTCTCAATGGAAAAACCTCAATTAAATTTGCAGATTTGAAGTCTAATGATCGGAAGTGCGTCAAGGAATTTTTAACAAACAGGAAAATTGACGAACGGGTGTACGAAAAAGTCATGGACATCTTGAATGACGACATCCATTTGGACACAATCCTTATTCTTGCCGGTTATTTGAAGTATGAAGTATTGCGAGCTGCATTGGGGAAAAGATGGAGGGTGAACTATGGAGTGAATCCAGTGGGAAAACTTAAAATGGCGGTTCCTTTTAAGGCGAAAGATGTGGCTGCTGAAAATACCGAGTTTGGCCATCCTGATATTGCAATTTGTCTTAGTTTGCTCAGCTATTATTATTCTGGGCTGAACGATGATCAATTAATGCATTGTTTTGAGATTTTAGAGCGGTTCTCGTATGCCACTAAGATTTATGAAGGGTGGATTAATAAAGTTTCAGACAAATCTGCAGTGGATCCATCAGTTCAGAATTACGAAGGGTTGGTCCTGGAAGACACAAAAAATCGTGACGAATATTTATTTCCCATCCTGAGAAAAAATATGTACGTAATTGACTTTTGGTTGGCTGAAACCGTTTTCAAACATGAAGCTCGACAGTTTGAAAGTAAATTGATGACAACCGCTTGGGATTTAGTCTCCGAAGACAGGAAAAGGAAAGTAACTGGATTCAGTGGAACTAACGATTCTAAAAATCTATTACCAGCAACAACGTCTCAAAATGATTTAAAACAATTAGAAAAAACAAACGAAGATGTAAGAAAAACGCTTTTGCAGCCTGAGAACGAAGGTTATCAAGATTTGGAGGCAAACGTAAATGACAGAAAGATTTTAAAGAAACTCGTGGAAAATCAAATTCCTGTCCTTCTGGATTCTGGAGCCTTAATGCTGGAACTGAGTAATGAGCAAGTTGCACAGGAATGGCTAAAATTAATTGCAGAAAATATTGCCGTTAGCCCTAAAGAAAACCAGGTTTGTGATGAAGGTGCAGAACTTGAAGCAGTAGAAGTAAGAATAATCGACGCTGCAATATATTTTAGTGAAGATGACGTTCTTATGGTCAAAGATCGCCAAAATCGAAACACAGAGTTAGAATTTTCGCCATTTAGAGATCGATTAGAACGATGCGTCGTTTATATGGATGATGCTCACACTCGAGGCACAGACCTGAAATTTCCATTGAACACTCAGGCATGTGTAACATTAGGTGGAAAGATCACAAGAGATAAAACCGTTCAAGCCTGTATGCGAATGCGGATGTTGGGTAAAGGTCACTCCATTTGTTTCTGGGCATCTCAAGAGGCTCATAACAGCATTCGAGAACTACTCAATCATCAGAACTCGATAAGAACCGAAGATGTGCTCTTGTGGATTGAAAACAACAGTGAAAATTTTGAAAAAGAAGGTTTGGTGCATTGGGCTTCGGGCGGAATAAATTCTGCTCAGAAAAGGGCAGCACATCATCTGTGGGACACAAAAGAAGCGGCTATGCTTAGTGAAAATTGCTGTGACGACGAGACTGTCGAATTAATGGAAACGTATGGAAATATAAAGACTGAAACACTTTTTACAGAAATCATAGAACATCACTTTGAGCGTTTGATTAAACTCAATAGTAGTCCGGACATACTGCGATCATTTGACTTTTCGGTTGTCAATGAAGGTACTAAAAAGCTGCTAAAATCTAAAAAGGAAGTTTTGGATCGTCTAAAGAAGTTCATCCCGGATGTCAAACGCTATGCTCAGCTTTTGGACGAGGAACAAGAAAAAGAGCTGCAGCAGGAAAAGGAAGTAAATGTCGAAGTGTCCAAGCGACCAGAGAAGATGATTCCAAAGGAATGTAAACTTGACGAAGATGTTAAAACGTTTCTTCAAGACGGTTGCAATGCTTGGATGAACGACAGTCAAAAATTCCACAATTTTTTTAAAACGTCTGTTGTGGAACTACCAATAGCTCTCAAGAAATATGGATTTGAAAACTTGGACACGTCATGGGGGAGTTGTGTCTATGCAACCAAAGATTACCTTTCTGTAGTTGAAAACAGGATATCAAGATATTATTCGGAGTATGATGACTACTTTGGAGGATTCAGCAGCTCATATTCCCGTTCGATGGCGATTCGTAAACACGAGTTGAAATTAAAACAAGAAATTGAAGACAACGAAATCATAAGCGCTGAATTCCTTCGGCCGGTTTCTTGGATTGCTTGTTGTCATTCGCAATATTTTATTTTGCTCAGTCCATTCGAAGCCAACGAATATTTGCCTTTATTTCGCTCGAAATGTACGGCTTCAGTGCTTCACATGTATTCTCCACGACTGAAACCTAAGCAAAATGTTCTGATTGAAGTTCCTCAGCTTGTAATTCCGAGTATTCCCAGGATGGTTCCCATTACTGGATGTCTGGTTGCTCAATTGACGGTGTTTTCCGGGGGATTGTATTTCAAAAATAAGGAAGAGCAAGAGAGATATTGTGAATTTACAGGATTCATTCCCAGGCCTCGATCAGAGAAACACAATCAAGACTTTGAAAAAGGCTACATCATGAACAATGGATTTGTTCCCCAGAAATATCGCCAAGAAGTCTCTCAAACAATTTTGGAGCAATGCAAATTCGCAAACAATCCAGAAAAACTCATTAGGGGCATTGCAGAATATCGACATGGATACTTTCCTCGATCATCTCATGTGTCATTGTTAGTCGTGGAATCCAAAGATATGTCCAATGATTATACTCAGGTAAGCATCTCCCTCACGGGTCACGACATTTATCGAAATTAACATGTAAATTGAGTACTATTTATTAGTCTCCAGAATCTTATTTATATTCTACTTTTGTAATTTCAGGATTGAGCTATCTCTGCAGCTAAGAGCGGGACGGGGACTTCTGACTGAATCAAATCATTTTCTGTTTTTTAAATTTATTTAAATATTATTAGAATTAAATATTTATCTGCAATCAATTAAATAAGTAATTAAATTATTACAGAGTTGTGAAATAGATTAAGCTTAAAAAGTTATAAGTTCACGTAGTAATTTCATTTTAATATTTTTAAAATGTAGTCATAATTAAATTATAGCAGACATGATTACTAACTGCACAGTAAACTTATTTGTCTTAAACAATTGAATAGAACTAAAAATTGTTGAAACTAATGTACTAAATATTATGTATTATCATGGTAAGAATTCAATAAAATTGTAACTTTCTAATTTAATACAAATGAATCATAAATATAATTCAAGCAAATCGCTATATAATTGTAATATCTTTCTAATATCATCAAAATAGAAAAACACGAATAACTGTTATTTTGTCGATCAAAATAAAGCAAATTCATATAGTCATATTCTCATATTATACTTCACTTGATCTATTCATGACAGTTCATGCCTTCACTATATTTAATCGGCACTTGGAGACGCTAAAAAAATGAAATTTTTCTTTACTTCTGCGGTCCTTCTTCATTATTACTGTATGTACAATAATTTAGATAAGCAATTGCATTTTAAAGGGAAAGAGTAATGATATAATATGCAGTTGTCACATCCTAAAAATGTCTACAGTACATCATTTATAAAGTTAACACAAATTGCAATTACGGATACCAAGCATCGCTGTTGATTTTATAAAATAAAATGACAAAAAATATTTTGCTTCACCTAATATGTATTATCTACCAAAGACAGAAAATGATAAAAATGTATATAAAGAAGGATTGCAAAATTATTCTGGAAATAGAACTTCATTTCGTATAATTTATACGCAATTTGATTAGTCCATAATGAATGAGAAAATCCCAACTTGGTGTGCTGTGGTAATGAACGAAAGTTGTTATCCGATAAATGCATATTTGCTTAGACATACCATAGAGATTAATACTTCGCACCTCACTTTTGGACTAACTTAGTAATCAATTTGAACAAATGGAGATTAAAATGCTAGGAGTACAGTGATTAAACTTTCAATTTCTTCCCTTTGTAGATTTATATGTATATCGTTTAATTAGATGATATTTGAATGTAATTTCTTTATAAATTTGTTTGATTTTTGTTATTAAATGCTGGTTTGATTTATTACTGGGCTTTAGAAAAGTGCATTGCTAATAATAACTTGGAATTCATTCAATTATATCTTTCGTTTTGCAATGTAATAATTTTTTCTAGCATCATACACATTCAGTTTGTTATAAATATCTTTATTACATTTTCTATTTCCTATATATTTTCATATCGCATCTCTACATACCAAATAACTGGCGGATAGATAAGGACAAATGTGGAGTATCAAACTGTCATAACTGCTATCAGATTTCTACACAACACGCCAAAATATTCATCACAAGAAGAGAATAGTTTGTACGTATAAATTGTGTTTGTTTAATAATTGATAAAAACCTAGTCGAAATTATATATTATATACTTCTATTAAGCAAAGCTGTGAAGGCCTCTCTAAGAAGCCTAACGCAATTTTTTTACTTTTTAAATCAACAGAATCCCTTTTTATAACAAAGTAGGCATATTATAGGATATTGAAAGTGAAAGAATAAATTCTGTGGCAATTATGACTAATGACTGGATACTTAAAGCAAAATAATAAATTTTGAGATTACTATTATTGGGACATTGGGAGTTATTTTAAGCAAAGTTGCTACTGTACTGACACAGACATACAGACATATTGGCTCTATAAGATATCATGAGATCTTCTCTACAACGGGTCATAGTCACATTCTCACAACGACATGGCAGTTAAAAATGCATGCATCATATCATATCTCATGACGTCAAATAAAATAATGCCCGTTGCGGCGGCTGGAGCACCTACGCGAAATAATATTTATTCACTCTAAATAATCCGTTGAACATTTTTAAAAGATGTTGGCAATTTGTCATTTGTGCTGCTATTAATATCACTCCCACACTGATAAATTAGTCCCGACAAATCTTTTGCATTGCAGGCATCATTGTAGCATGTGCTTAGTAGCCACATTAACATTAATAACAAATACAACGTTCTCTGCATTGATTTATTTGTTTCTTTTCACTTCTGATTCCCATATAATGTAAGTATGAAAACATCTTGGTTTTATGACATGGTAAATTTGCAATAGTGGATGAATGAATGAGTTAAATATTTTTGTATGAAGTCAAATGAAGTGTTATTGTCTTACTAGGACAGATGCTGAGCAGAAGGCAGAGGCTTGCACTAGAGAAGGAAAAAGTTTAAATTGTGTATTTAGAGCGTAGAAGAATAATAATGAGTTTTACCTAAAATTAACTTTTCTCTGAGCTCATGCACACATTATTCTGCCATTTTAATGCAATCCCCATTAACAATGAACACAAACATAATTACAATAGCTACATATAATTATTTCTAAACTAGTATTAAACCAGTAGGTATAGCAAAGTGTAGTTTTGTTATCTGATTATCTGTGATTGTGGACTACTGCATTATAGTGTTAGTATACCTATTATGAGGTATGTATACATCTATGAATGTACTAGGTACCTCGTTAGTAGATATGTAACTACCTAATAAGCTATTTGTGCGAGTGTTACACAACTAAACAAATGAAAGAAACATGCACAGACAGACGACTTGCAAGTCTTCTGCCCAACTATGTCAACTTTGGATCCCAGTTTGACCCGGTTGACGGTTTTAGACGGGCCCAAAATCAAATATGTATTGTCGAAAAGACCTGTCCTTTCAAGAAAATGTAAATATTTCCACATAAATCAACATGAGGATTTTAACATGCATATTATTTCACTATCTACTAATTTTGCTGATCAGTAATCAGTATAATATGTCAGTCTCTTAGTGCATACCGTAAATATTTTAATACAAGTGCCCGGACACATCTATATTGATTGAAACTATGCTTTCCCCCACTTCTAAAGAAAACCCCTGTCTATTAAATCTAGTCAATTTATTCCTCTTTTATTCACAATCTCGACTTAATTTATCTTCCATTAATTATTTATTTAGTTCATTTTTCACCGAAACAGAGTAAATCATTGATATTGCATGAAAACTATCAATTTTGTATGTGATACCAGTGGCGTATTTAGTGGGGGGGCTTAGGGGGCTGAAGCCCCTCCCAAATATTTGGACTTTACACTAGATAAAAACAGGTTTCTTCCAAAATACCAAAAAAGAGGTTATTTTTGCCATAAAAATTCAAAAAACCTCAAAAATTTTCGCGCTACGCGCGATATTGTTACAATTTACATTGATTTTGATATAAATTTGCACCATTTTTATCAAAATTTGCTACATTGTTTCGCGCTACGCGCGATTTAGTTGTAATTTCCATTGATTTTGACCAAAATTTGCTCAAATTTAACAAGCAATTGCTAAATTTCTTCGCGCTGGGCGCGAAAAATTAACGCCTATAACACAAATTTGCTTAAGCCCCTCCCAAATGTGTGTCCTGGATACGCCCCTGTGTGATACCCCACTTTTATTTACTGAAACTACAATTTTCCTCCACTTAATTCTAATAAATAGCACTTGGGAGCCCCTCTTGTATTGGAATATTTATGGTATGTATGTAATGTAGGATGTTTCTGTGGCATATAACACGTAGCTAAAATTTCATTTGTAGGTTTTGGTAATCTTTGTTTGGGTTTTAACGTAGTTGCAGCATAGAGCCTGTGCCACTTCTATATATAAACATGTAGGACTGACGAACAGTGTAGTACCTAAGTAATGTAAAGACAGAGCTGCATTAGAGGAACTTCAATGATTTTATAGACCTTGTGAATTCAACCCATTGTGATTGTGAGAGAATCGCTAAAACTCTTTGCTCTGTTTCCTGATTTCATTGTTATGTAATAAAACGCATGATTTTCTATTGGAAGAAATACACAGAAAGCCAGAAAGTTGCGGTGGGTAAAAAAATTTCACACAAAAAGCAAAACGGAAGAGCGAGCCAGAAAATATACAAAGAAGATGTTCTAAGATGCAAGATGTTGTAGTGTACAAAATGAGAACTGGCCAAAAGTACAATTGTCTTCAATTAAGTCGAACCAAATGTGTTTTGTTTTGTTGCTCACAAATGTGTAGCACTGCCCTAAACTACGATTTGTCTGCAGCAGTTAATTAACTTCCAAACTGACACTATGAGCTCGAATAAAAGCAACCATAGCATTAGAAAGAACTATTCACTATAATGAAAAAGCTCAGCTTTATATTAGAAACATACGGTCTCAGTATTATTACACTACTTACTCCCTGCTATATAGCGAATTGAAATAATGTTTACAACGTATAACTCTTTCAACCAGTAACACAAAAAACATTATTCTTCCGGTGCATCCACCAAACACTTTAAGTTTCCAAATAGAATTTCTTTGTTTTCAATCTGGCTGTGCTTTCTGTTATTTAACACAACACACAATTCTTGCTAAAGCGGTACAAGTGCTGTATTTAATGATGTAGGTTTTGCATGACAATCCAGTCAGTGTCACTCAAGCACTGTGTATTAATAGAATGTTTTTTGGGCATTTAACATTTAATGAGACTTTGGAGATAATTTATAGAGTTTTTTGTTTCAATGCAAGACTTTGGATCTCACCCCAGAGTTAACTTGCCTTGCGCTTGTAGTGTAAGCCAATAAATGTACGCACAAAATGGTTAGGGTTTCCCAATGTTGACTTGACTAGAATTATTTTCTTCTAGCTGAAATATAATGTGCCTTGATTTCAAAGTGGATCATTGATATATGAATACTCAAAGAGTTAAGTCGATCGATACTTTCGATAGTGATTGTGATATTGAAATTTATTAGTAGCATGGATTTATTTGTAGAGCACATTTGGAATGGAGCACGATTAAAAAACGAAACACATTTAGAAGATGTTCGAAATATTTTTATTTCTAAATTTTGTAATGCTCCCATTAACCTTTGTCAACGGTTGAGCCAGTGTGAAAGTGAAAGTGAAAGGATTAAGTTGATAAAACCACAGTTTGAGTGGAAATCCATACGCAGAGAAAATTTCAGGGGTATGTATATTATAAAAATATTGGGGTCAACAAAATTATTTTATAATCAATTATTAATTTCATGCAATTAAATTATTCAACTTCACAGAATTGAGAAAAATAAGAAAGAATAATAGTTTAAATTTTATTTTATTGTTTTAATGGTGCATTAAATTGATAAATAAATTAACATTGTTTTAATAGAATGTGACAAGTCTTCTCAAGTTGCCCGGAAAATGATTGAAAGAGCCGATAGGGCGATGACTGCCAAGAATTTTAAGGAAGCATTGAGAGGCTACAATTTATCTGCGATGTTTTCCTGTAAAAATGACGAAATTTTGGGAATCTCATTTGCTCAACGATCCTCTGTATTAATTGCAATGAAAAAGTATAAATTAGCGTTTAAAGATATTGAACTCGCCTTGAAAAATAAATGTCCGAGAAAATTGCTAGCTGAGAAGAAAAATTTCTGCTTTCAATATCTAAAATTAAATGCTAAAGCAACTAATTCGCACGATGAAATTCATGAAGAAATTGCAAAAGCTCAGAATGAGTACTTGAATTTAAGGAGCCCACATTGTAAAATTCCATGCGCTGAAGATTTGGTGGATATTGATTATGCTGAGGAATGCGGTAGAAGATTATTGGCTAAACAAAATATTGACGCAGGTTTGTTTGAAATGAAAATAATTCTTTAATTATAATAGCAAAATTTTTATTCCTTATTTTACTTTTTCACTTTTAGGAACGTTACTTATGACCGAAAACTCGTACGCTAGTGTTTTAACCAATATATTTATTTGGGAGACCGAATATTGCCATTTCTGTTCCAAACCGATTTTAGCTGGCATTCCTTGCCAAGATTGTACGATTGTAAGAATTTTAAATTTTTTCATAAGGAATTAAATTCAGTTGAGTTTATTTAAAATTAAAAACGCTGTTTTTTGTTTTAGGTTATTTATTGTTCTGAAGAATGCCGAAGTAAAGCCTGTGCAAGTTTTCACCGTTACGAAACAAAATTTTTGTCCTTTTTTTGCAATAATCCTTCCACATGTCTTGGCCGAGATGTTTTAGCTTTACGAGTAATTTTCCTTGCAGGACCTCATGAATTATACCGCATGTCTAAAGACTCTTCGTTATTTTCTCCCAAAAATCAAATTAAGGGATTCGACCCAAAAGGAGTTTATGAATCCCTCTCATACTTACCAATTTACCATTTGATTTCTCACCCTGCAAAATTAAGAGTCACTCAGTCAATTTCGAATGTATTCAAGGCATTTGTGTATGTATCCATTTTGGACGATGAAACAGATTTTTTCTCTCAAATTGAATTTAGTAGCGATTCTACATCAAGTGCAAATACCGATTCGAGTGCGGAGAAAGAAACATTCAAAGATTTTATCGCCAGTTTAATCCTCAGACACATGGAAAACATTCCTTACAACGCAATTTCAGTGAGCAAACTGAACAGTTGTGATAATGAATGGAGTGGACTACGAGAGAGTGAAAGTGATAATTTTATTGAGATCCCTACCGTTTCCTATGGGATGGGTCTATACTCCCTTTTGTGTTTATATAATCATTCCTGTGATCCTAATGTTATACCTTTGAGAAGTCCCAACAGCACCAGAGTCAGTGTCGTGGCTCTCAGAAATATTAAAGAAGGGGAAGAGCTGTGCATTTGTTACGGTCCTTCTTTTCGAAAACAAAGTACATCAGACCGAAGAGAATTTCTTCAAATAAAATATAATTTTACATGTCAATGTATTGCTTGTACGAACGATTGGTCCAATAATTTGTCTGTGCCTGACGTTTCCAATGAACTTCATGTAAAGGCTTGTTGTATTTCGAAAAAGGAGTGCGAGACTGACTCGGGAAAAATGTATAGCCAAATTTTAGAAGCTCAGGGTTTAATTGTTAGAGGGAGATTTATAGATGCTTTGAAAATTATTAAGCCTTGTTTAATTTTTCACACGGAGAATTATGATATTCATTCTGCTGACTCCCATTTGACAAAATTGTGTCAAGATTTATTCAAATTGTGTTTAGTGTGGTTGTTCAATTCTCATTGTAGCTGTTAATATTTCCAGATTTTGTATTAAGGTGACACTGCACACTACGTGACTTTTTTGCAGATTAAAAGATTTCTCCGGATTGGAGAATAAATTCAAAATTCGGGCTGTTTACTTTTGTAGCTAGATAATTGCTCTTTCATAATGTGGTTATAGTTTTTCGAAAAAGTGAAAACTGTAAGCTGAATCCGATTTTTTTTGGATTCAGCTTACAATTTTCAATGTTTCGAATGAATATCTGTTTCATGTTTAACAATGTTTTTTTTATTTTTTATTAAATCTTACGTATTATCAACTTTTATTGATTAAGTATTGGTGCAAAACGCCCACTGCTTTGTTGCATGAGTGTTGCCCAATGCAATATAAATAGCATGTGGCATTCAATCATGTTAACTCAATATAGGCTGTGTGGCGCAGCAAGCTTTATAGTGCGAGGTAATAAAACAAGTTTAAGTTAGATCCCACCAGGTTCTGCAGTGGCAATAGTAAGTATCCACTATTGTGTGTTTAGGTATGTACAACAAATTGAAATATTTATTTGATTTATTTATTTTAAACGAAAAATTTCTGTTAATTTTTTCAACCGATAATAATGCCAACTTTGTTCACAATTAATTCGGTTGATTATTTTGATCACTTACTGCCTTGTATGTCTTTATTTTAATCTAATGTATTGATTCTGTAGTTTTTTTTCAAATGATAGATACAGATGATACGAAATGTTTCGTTACCCAAGCAGCAAACAATGTCGATATGATATCATAATCTGTTCGGGTTCCTCGAAATCACTTAGAAATCTTTTACAGA
>JAQFYB010005494.1:0-13953 GCA_034694085.1 Pogonognathellus longicornis | reverse complement strand
GTTGAGTTTCTCATCTGTGTGTATTCTCATATAATAAGTACAAAAAGATAAAAAGTGTTGCAGAAAAGATGGTACTATGTATATAGCAAAAGCATCTTGTGTAGTATGTTCGCTTATGTTTGGGCAGTTAGGTGCTATTGTGTAGAAAGAGCAGAGCAAACAATGTAAGACCATGTCGGGTCTGGCTGAGTGTAGTGCGACTCAACTTAAGAAGACACTCGTTTTTGACTTCATCCTTGATAAGAATAATAGAGAGAATTGCTCAAGTCGAATAAGTCAGTTTTGTAATAGCACAAAGAATTTTCCTCTATGTAAAGCCATAACTTGCACATTGCTGCAGTGCATACTGCAATGTGAGTCACTGTATTGTATACAAGGCAAATGTGCTGGAAAATAGAAAAGTATTATACACTGAGCGTGAGTCCACTATAAAATCGAATCAACAAAAGTTGATCTTTCAAAACATTCATTCAATACATATATTTTGCAGATACTCATCAACAACTTACACTTGAATACAGATTCTTCCACAACAATCATTATTCGCTCTTCGCAAATTCTAATAAGATTTGGTGAGTATCTCTTTAGCATTTACTTCGTATACATTACAGTTTACAATAAATTGGAACGCTAATTTATTTTATGCCCAGCTAATGCATTTAGATGCGCTTGGGGTATTCTTTGCACTACAACTATCACAATAGAAATAATACAGAACTAAATTGAACTAAAGGTTGAATGCATTTATACCAGTTGCACTAAAGAAAATAATATTTAGCTAGAGAATACACATTATGCACAAAATCTAAATTCGAGATAGTGGTACTCCGCAGGCAGTTGTGTCTCCAATGAAAGGGCTTCCAAAAACAAATTTTCTCCATCTCCACAACAAATAGAGATAAAATTCCCCTTAAAGAAATTCAATTACAGAAGTTGCTCTACCGATTCATCAACTGTGGATTTGCAAGTTGAGCGAAGAAAGACTCGATTTGTTTTGTTGAAGCTTCTTACAAATAATATCTGATTATCGTAGAACAGGAATAATGTAATCTATAAACCAGTATTTACCGAACGTAGTATATATTTAAGGCTTTAAGCTCGTACTCGTATTAGATATTAATAGCTTGTCTGCACTCTGCACCATTTTAACTGTGTGTGGTCGCTAGTCACTAGTACGAATAAAATAAACTACTAATAGAGAAGCACTTACATATACAGTGTATGTAGGTAGGTATATTTTATAGTGTATCACAAAATACTAAGTCCTCATCATGAAATTCCAAACTGATAGTGAGTCACTGAGCATCATCGGATTAAGTAGGATTACTACAGTGACGTTGGTAAATGGCTAACGATTGTTCTTTTGTATTCAAAAGACTATATACACATGATGATGCTCCTGCTACTCATGGGCCACACAGCAGTGTTCCTTTTCTAAGTTTTCCCTTTAGAGGTGGAGGAATGCAATTATTTGCAATCCGGAGTTTCGAGCAAAGTCGATATTTTTAGACATGAGACTTGAACCACATTTCATACTATGATATTACTTAATTAACTAAAACTTCAAAATAGCAACCTAAGATTGGACTTAATAACCTATTTCAACTTTGCAGTCTACTTATAGTACAATTATACATCCTACAACAAACGCAACGTACAAATGCTTCATTAACTTTACACAATTACATTAATCTGAGACGTGATATTAGATATTATACAGTTTGTGTATTATAATATATACAAAAGTAGTTCTCATATTGCATTTCTGTATGGTGTATCTTTAAAACAGCCACCTTGTTTCAACTCTATATGCTATGATACCCAAGGCAAACTATTTAGCAAAGTAAACTTGAAACTATTATAATATGCCTTAGAGAGATCATTCTATACAAAATAGGTTAAAGCAAGTCGACTCCCTGTATTATCTATCTACAAACTACAATAGCAATTGTGTGAATGTGTATAAAATTGTAATATAAAGAAAAATAAAACATTTTATTTTGCATTTTAACTGTACTTTCAACACAATAATGCATTTGTACAATGACACATGCACACATGTATATTTATAAGCACAAGGTAAACACAAAAGTTTCAAAAATATTTATACTTACAGAAGAAATAATAAGGTTGAAAAGTATTTACATAACGGTTTAGGTATTTAAACTTCCTAGATAGTATTTGCTTTATCACTGCAGAAAGTAGAATGTTGGGTTCACCTGAGTGTGCAGTGCACCTGAAATACTGAAATCCGCAGCCTGGTGTCTTATATATAACAAAATGAACAAATAGAATACCTAGTCCTAAAATCTCAATGCTAAGAAGCATGGCACATTTATATTAAACCCAATTGTTATCACGTAGGCTTTAAGATCTCTGCAGGAGTTATTAAGCCTGGCGGTTGGGAACATTGCTGGGATTAGAAATACGTCAACTACCTTTGCTTTGGAAGATTGAAGTTGAGGAAACTTGCAACGCACGACAAACTATGTACCTTTATTATACCTACGTAAAATAATAATAGCTGCAAGCTTTTCTGTTATTGTATGTAGCTGGAACGAGTTCAAAGCACTAGTGAATATAATATTATGCGTAAACTTCACACGAAGGAAGTTCAGTGGAAAAGTGAGTCTTAGTAAAGTGAAGTCTCAATCATCATGTCCAGCAGAGCCAGACTAAACTAAAGTTTGGTCGAGTAAACTAAAGTAAACTACTGCAACCAACATTTGTACTTGTACTTGTATTCCCGGATACTAGCCGCTGCCACGTGGATGTGTCTCACCGAAATCCCGTCACCGATTCAGCTTTTCTAGAAGTCACTAACAAAGCCACTGACACTGTACACTACATTTGCTAGCTCATGTTCGTTTCGTGTTCTCAAAACTTTAATCTGACTGAGCTGTCTCCTCCTACTCTTCTATGTGGACAAGGACAGGCTTCAGCTCTACTCGCCTGTTATGGGATTACATGTTATTTACAGTTGGATAAAAATCCCATGCTTCACTCGAAACAGGAAATCGCAAACAAAGTTCACATACTATGTACGATTTTTCCGTTGACAACTTGCACTACTGTAATTTCATCCCAGGCTTTCCTATACATGCAAACTGCAACCACAACAGTCAGCTATATGTTCACTTGGCTATTTACTTTTGTGTATCTACACTTCGTACAAGAATCATTACAAAAATTTATCCGAATCCGGTCATTTCCAACTAAATGTAGGTTGTAGGTACTGTAATTTACATTTTATTTCGCATAGTTAGGCTCTAAGGAATTGTGTTGTGGTAGTTTGTTGATGTTACTCCATACAATGCAATGTGGTAGAGTTAAAGTTAAGCAACCAAGAATTAAACATGCCTTTGGTAGGTGTACACTGTACAGTTAAAGACATGTGATCAGATTTCTACTGAAATATTACGATGCAAACATTGAAGTTTTGTCAAGTTAGCCAAGTTAGTGTAAAACTCAACAAGTTTCAAAGTAAGTAGGAGAATCAATTAACATGGCAAAATAGTTTTCACAATAAAAATAATATTAGTTATAATTTGTCAACGTGGATTTTAAAAACGTTTACTAGAATACAATTCTGTACTTCATACAATAGGTCTACAAGTTGTATTTTAACACCAAAACTTTACAAGCTACCCTACCCATTGTAAACCTATTGGTAGTTAGTAGTAGCCACAGTACTCACAGTAGCATAAGATTTATTAGTTGCTCTAAAAAGTGCACATTTCATCGTTTGAAGATTCTGTTGTAATTGTAAGGAATGGAATGCCAGCATAGTAAGTGGATATAGGGACATCTTTTTTGTTATATTATGCAATTTTACTGCAAATGCGGATTTTTAGATGTTATATTGGGATTACGCCAGATTGGACTGGGTTTACGTAAATCTAACTGTCACAAATGTGTCCCTTGAGGGAGGTATAGAAAGTAAGTAATCCTGTGGCCCAGGCTCAGGCAATGTTTCAAAGTCTGAGCCTATTTTTTTGAGTTAAATTGAACTGTCGAATGTCGAACAGTGCTGTCAGTAAAACACGGACGGAACGTTGGTAGAAATAAAGTGTAATAAAATCTTACAAAACATCAAGAATCATGGCACGGGTATCACTAAAATGATGAGACTATCATGCAACCATTGTATTTACACTGAAAAGTTGGCACATGAAAATAAACCCTTGGGATGTCTTAAAAACTAGGATTTTCAATTCACGCCTGAATGACATTGTTTCTACATTATACACATCCCCAGTTGTATGTACTGCACAGGCAGTTTCGTTTTTATTTAGGGTGGCAGTAATAGTAATAGTAACTAGGAACTGTAGCGAAGTAGCAACACATAATTTGAATACACTGAAAATATTGCATGGTTGTCTGAACATTGGGCATTTATATGCATTACATTACATCCAGTAAATTTTGTGTAGAAGTAAGAATCTTACCCCAAACTGCCTTCAGTGCCAGGCAAACCGCAGTCAAAACCGATATCCACAAAGTAATGAAGTAGCTACTCTGACAGGAGTCACTAAAAACTTTCAGTCAACTGTGTGGACACCGAAACAAAGTACTGGGAAGCCGAAGCACACTGGGACTTGAAACAAATAGGATTTGAGATCAAAGAACGTATGTTATAATGGTAGTCAAGAAATCACTACAAAATCGCCATACCGAATGAAATTACTATTCAGTTCGCTTGAACAAATTCTCAGCTAGATTTCACAACAAGACGAAACTGAAACTAGGAAGATGCGGTTCTATTTTACTACAATACGACATAAGGGACTAAAATTACATTCACAGCAGCCAACATTTTATACCCGCCAACGAAGAACGGTTGGTTAAGGGAGCAAGAATATTGCAGATTTTACGACAAACCACTCAGAAGAACCAAGTTTATTTCGTTGTTTGCGGTAGACTCACGGGTTTCTAGTATGTAATAGCACTGGATTTTGCAATAAATTGTCTCTATATATCAAATTGATCTTGCTCTGATTCTATTCTATTCCCTATAAGTCACATTTCAATCTAGCTTCAAAAAAACTCACTCGCTGAAATAAGCCCTATGTAAAACAGAAATTAAACACACAAACACACACTGGGACCTAGCTATCGAATCTATCAGTTTAATACTACAAATAATATGCCAACTAGACACTATTATTAAACTGATTTCTCTTTTCAAGTAGTATGTTGTATTTGTATTTAGATACTACAGTATACTACAGAAGGTGTACAAAATAGGACGTGAGGAATGGATCTATCTATCTACAATATTTATGTAGGGATAATCTAGATACTTTATTGTGTTTGTGTATTCACCACAAAAGTCAAATCTCGACTAAAAATGAAAATGTAGATGGAAAGACAAAAGACTCGCAGAATGCCCTAGAGAATATCATTCCATTTGAATACCTTCCCATAATATGATTGTGCAGAATTATAGACATAGCATGTATCACTGTCTATATACTACCTGCCTCTGCCAAGTGTTTCTTATTCAGTTTCTTCTACCTGTAAGCTACTACTTGAACAGAATACTACAGACACACAGAGAGTAGTGGGCTGTGTATATTCTTCGTTCGTTCCCTTCACACTTCACAGTCTCATTTCTTTTCGTTTCCTCATGTAAGAAAGCAATAGCTCAAGTTTACAGTTTCAGGCTTCCTTTGCATTAGGTAAATCTACCTTATCAACTGAGTTGCATACACAGGTAAGCATATAGTACACAGTGCACTACTCAATCCATGAAACTTGAACAGTATAAAGGAAGAGCAATTTTAGCTTGTCTTACTTTGATATCTTCCCTCCCCTCCTGCATCCAAGTTATGCACACATTTTACCCACAAAATGAGTTCAGTTCATTTCAGTTCAGTTCACACAAAGTTCAGTTACTTTACTTGGCTCATTTCGTACAAACTTGTACTTGTACTAGTAACACACCATAAAGTCACAAATCTCTACAATACATTCACTCATTTTTTTACAACTGTACTCTACATATCTTACAATCTTATCTCCAATCTCCTAACGCTCGTAGTAAATATTGTACTAGCAAAATAACTATTGTATTTATGCACCATTAGCAAGGCCCTATTGTGGTACTACTGCTAATAATACTAAAATAACAACACAACATCAACAATAATATATTACTAACTAGGAATTTCTAAAGTAAGTACCATGAAACAACAATCTAGTTATAATGTATATATACATTGAACTAGTACCACTATGCAAAGCATGAGATGCAATGCCTAGTAATGTATGCAGCAGCTTAACATACCACCTCGATAATATTATACATACCAAGTTTGCATAATAAAATATACAGGCTAATGAATGTTATAATTAAATGGGTTTTCTGCAAGGGTTTTCTGTTTATTTTATACTTGCAAATAAACTTGAATGAATCCCTGTAATATACATACCTACTAGCTAGTCGCTACCTACATTCTTTTAGCGTTCATAACCCTTCTGAAAGTTAGAATATTAAATTCATACCAAATGTGCCTACATTAATCTTGGTGTGGTAGTAGTCAAGTATGTACATAGAACTACGAAAGGGAAGGTTGCAATATTATTGTTGAGATTATGCATGGACATTGTATATATTGGTAGCACTTTGCATGTATCTGTGTAACTCTGCGTTGCATTCATCTGCATGTCTTTATAAGAGCTATGCTGTTGTAAAATACACGTCTGGTTCAGACAGATCAAATCAACTGACTTCGCCTTTTTCTTTATAGCTTTTTTACTTTGCCCTGTAGCTACTTCATGACTATTTTCTCGTCTGAATCACTCCAATCCGCTCGATAGATCTTATTTATGATAAAAGTGATGTAATCAACTAAAACGTTCTACTTCATCACTCGGGTTCACCATTTCAAACCTATCTCCATAAGAGTAGCAATACAATATTCAACTCTTCATGCTCCTTCGTAAATGCAAAAGAAACACATTATTCGACATACCCACCTGCAAAAATGATAATAAATTGTTAATACTCATATCTATACAATATAATGCAAATGGAATCTATTTTTAATTTGTTAATATCACTACATGATGCCTTGACTTTTGTAGGAGACAGTTCAAATTAATAAAAGAACATTGAAGGAAACTTCACTAACCGCTGCGGGAGGAATAACGTATCAAATTTCACAATTTCTACAGTCCAGTTTAAAGACTGAACAATTATAGCAATGACAATGACTGATGTACTTCTAAACAGAAGAGTGAGAATTGTTATTGCATTTTACTGTTTCATTCATTTTATGATTTTGTGGTATATGCTATGGTATGGTATAGTAATTAATGATAAAACCAAACAATAAAGCATTTGCAAATAATTCATGTCTTAACTAGCGGAGTGGTGCGGAGTGATCCGTTTTGAAGTAGTAGCAATGTAAAATTCTATTTATACCTATACATACAGATAATAAAGCAAAGGAACGAAACAACCACTACACGTTATTATAAAAAAATTACAGCTTTTGTAGCTTCTACACCTACTAGTAGTAGTTTTCCGTTATAAAACTGCAACTCATCGCCAATAAGCGCCGCTGCTTTATGTCTATTATAATAAATAAAGACACGGACACGACGACGACTGGTTGCTTTGGTTCGTATAAAAATTCGTTCAAGCAATGCAGCAACCTGTCACTCTCTCCTTAGAAATAATATAAAAATATAATAATATCTGTCGCTTGTATTACTTCATGCTGCTAGTAGTCTCAAGCGAATGAACAATGGCCAGGATCAGTCTGCTTCTGTAGCTACTTACCAACCATGTCCAACACACAATGCATCTGCCTATCTTCTATCTCAGATGGACACGTACATATAATTCAAAGCTAAACATGTAAGCATGTACTAGATGTATAACTGTAACTGTATAAGGACAATCTTCGTGATTATAATTCTATTACAGCCTGTAAACTTAACATACTTCTACTTTATACAGATACATTTTCTAGAGTATATAGGTATAGTGACGAAAAATTAGATAGCATAAAGCAGTAAAAAGTATCGCAACGGTATACGGGAAGTATTATTGTAGTGTAGTAAGTAAAAGAAACGTGGTAGTTTATGTAAGTCGTAAGCCCCTTGACTTTGGTTCTACCATAGTCATCATCATCACCATTTCTGTGGAACAACACCAGAAATGCTTCCCTACGCAGCTACTACTACAACTCCTACAACCGAGATTTGTTTCTCTTTCGCATTTGCGATGGCACTTATGTAAATTTCATAGTTGACTTGACAGTGTTTACATACACACACGACACCGTACAACCGACGTGTTTCACAAAAGTTTAGTTCTGCTCGTTTGATCTGTCAGTTGTCGTTGCTTTGTCTGGTTTCTTGAAGAGTGCAATGATATTACTATTTATTTATGAGGTTCTTTGCCCTTCTAGCCTTCGTAAGTATACACACAACTCACTCTCTGCTTATTTTGTTGGTTTGTAGTTTTTCTGTGACGTATTGTAACAGTAGAAAAAATGAGTTGGTGTATGATATGCACCTATGTACGTACAGTGCACAAGACAACCTTGCCTTGCTACGCTAATAATACTTTGCCTTTGTTGTCCCACGCTCACTGTATTCAGGAAACATTTTTTCACAAAATTTACGTCTACTTTATTCTTAGCTGCGTGTGTAGCAAGCATGAATGGAAATAACGCCATGCCAAGACATTGGATGAAGGATGACAGCGTACGAAGATGGTACTCTCTCGGTGTAGCAAGTGTGTGACTTGAATGAAATGTATATACAGTACACACATGTTTTGAAATGTATATAATAGCGAAAAATAAATGCGTTCGCACTATTATACCTTAGTAATTATTCTCAGAATATACCTAAATACACTTTACACAGTTACGTAAACAAACACATACAAACACTTTTGATTTACATTCACTTTATTATAAATTACATGTATTCAGTCGCTTCTTACTTACATACAAACAAACAATGTAGGCATACATTATCACAAATTCACAAGGGGGTATAACAAGAATATAAGGCCCGAGGAGAGGAACACGATGCGACAAGTGAAATTGACTTCATGTAAGCTGCTTAGGTATGTAGAATTGAATTTTCTCCATAAGAATTTGATGTTTGCCTATATTCTTTTTGGAAACTTCACACACAATGAAACGGTGAACCATTAATGAACCTACTTTATGTTTAAGTAAATTAATTTGCTTGTAATATTTATTGTTAGTGGGCGATTTAAATTGTCAGTTTTTAAGATAATATGATATAAGTATAATAATATAATTGTCCAAAGAAATCTTCACTATTGATTAATTTGTAATTGTAATGGTTGTGAGTATAATTTGTATGTCATTTCTGCTACTACTCCACAAACATCAGTAACATGGTAATGTTATGTTATGAAACATAGTATAAATGCAAAAAAGATGCGGGCGGAATATGGTATTATTATAGCTCGATGATCAATAGATACATAGATAGATAATGTACCGGCAATTGAATAGTATCAAAGAGGATTTTATTCGGGGGTTTATATTAGTGTTCCAATAACAGTGTTTTCTAGCCGTTCATTTGTGGCTGTTGGGGTTGACACTTTTAAGTAATTTTAACATGTCACTTTCCCAACTCTAGAACTGCGAAGTACTAATGATGCAGGTTTTCTATTCATCAACATAGATTAATTGCCGCCAGCTACTGAGACTTATACGAAATTATTATAATCAACGAGGAAAGCACCTTCAGATGAACTCTCACGAAAATTGCTCTGCTCTCATATATTTATGTCAGCATTCGAACTCACATCCCTAGTTCCG
The DNA here is from genome assembly GCA_034694085.1 of Pogonognathellus longicornis. Lineage (NCBI taxonomy): Eukaryota > Metazoa > Arthropoda > Collembola > Entomobryomorpha > Tomoceridae > Pogonognathellus > Pogonognathellus longicornis. The sequence continues at coordinate 4,132 of JAQFYB010005494.1, read as the reverse complement.
ATTCAATGTAAAGTCATCTCCCCACGAGTTGAGCGAGTTTCATGTTACTTCTTCAGTGTTTGAGTTTCTGTGAATTTCCTAGCAGACATTATTCAAATGAAACGTGTAAAGATAGATTTTATCATCTATAGCCATAAACCATAGCCTTCTAGGGTCTACCTTCCATTAATTTCACTACAAGATGCCCTTAACACTCAAATGGCGACCTACATATTGAGATTCATTTTTATAAGACTGCTCTTTGACATTTATGAATGACAAACTTCTTCATTTTACATTTAGAGAGACAGGGTGTCACATAAAATTCGGTAAGCTCAGCACGTTCGACTCTTAGTTAACTCTTTCTACCATCTAAACGTAAATTCGGTGGCAAGAAAAATGTAATCAACTGAACGTATGAGGAACCGGAGGAATGAAGTATACAGTCTGTCCAATTTCGTCGTGTCATTTTGTGAAATCCTATTTTCCACCACATAGGCATGATGTCAAACAACTAACACACAGCTACATACAAACAATGTAGGCATATATTATTACAACGGGGTATAATAAGAATATAATAAGGCCCGAGCAACACGACAAGTCAAATTGACTTCCTTTAAGCTACTTATGTAGAATTGAATTTCCTCCATAAGAATTTTGATGTTTGCCTATATTCTTTTTGGAAAACACACACATATAGATTACGCATAGTTTGCAGACTTCAGCTGTGTACAAATAGCTTCACAATTTGTGTGTCAGTCTACTGAGGATAAGTTTAACAACATTGTGGTAGGTACAAAGATAGCATAATGCAGTAACTTGGGGTTTTGTGGAAAAATTGAAAATACATGTATACTCCATAAATAGCTGGCTCAAATATCAAATGGAGAAAAATCAGTCTTTCTGTAGTATAACATTACGTAGTTGACGTAGTATTTTCACATGAATCGCTCCTGGTGTTGTCAACGTTGGTGAACTGGAAATGTCTGGAAACCAACCAACAGTTGAAGTGAAAACTGATTTTTTTTCAATTTCCCCTGTTGGCGGAATGATGGGTTCAGATTACCTACTGCTGTGACCTGTGATATTAGTCTATTGCTATTTGCAACCTCCCCTCCAGGTTATAACGTCTATTGGAGAGCAAAATTAACCAATTTCAGCATATCGGCTTGCTGAAAATATTATATATGTAATTGACATGGTATTGCTAGTAGTTTCCATTCGCTGTCCCAAGCTTAAAAGCTACAAGCGTGCATAAAATCAAAGACACTGAGATCCAATGATTTATTAAATACCTAGTGGGATATCTGTCTATAAACTGTGACATAAAATAAAATTTGCTTTGCGGTTTTCTGTTTCCGGACTCTGTCAAAAGAATAGGACATGCGTTTTTGCGCTAATACTATAATATATTGCTTAATTTTTGCAACTATTTATGATGTATCTCATAATATTATGTAGGTTACTATTAGAAAAGAATTGTGTCAAACTTAGATTCATTGTAATACTAGCTATGAGAAAAATACACAACTGAGGTATAAGTAGGTTCATTCACGTTAAATTTATATACACAATAAATATAATAATTTACTTGGAAATATTTTGAAACTAAGTAATTTCAAGACGAAGTTACTTATTGGTTGATGTTGAGAATTCAGTTTTAGGTTTAAGTAAATCACATTCCAATTAATGAATTGAAAAGTGAAACTTCCGCCATGTGTGTATTGGTTTTTAAATGACGCGTAACAGATCAGGAATATTGCTGGGTGTACAAAGATCTAATGATAGATATTGTACAGACATAATAAAAGTGAGGTAGCATGAGTTGAGTTTCATTGAAGACTCATTGCATTCAAGGAAGTTTCTTCTGAAAGCTTCCTGAATGCCAGAGACATACAAGAGTCTAAAATGTAATAAAAGCCTGGCTGACGTGTGTTGATAGTTAAATGTTGAATCGGACACTTACACGAGAAAGGCAACTTAAGTGATATCGACGTCTTATACATAGCACACGCTAACCCGTGTACTCTTGATCTTCTCTAACTCTAAGCTGAGATTCGCGTATCTATCACGAGTATCATCTGAAGTAAATGCATCGTATACCTACATCAACTATAGTGCCTAATCTAGTAAATAAAAAGAGATCGGAGTTTTCAAGTATGAAAATCCCAACAGAATACCAACTCTTATTATAACCTACGTTTATTGTCACTTTTTCTCATTATTTCCACTTTATTTCTTCTCCCACCCTAACTTTATATTTTCGAGAATCTCATTTCAAATATAAAACGCAACACTCACTTCACCTTTCTATTGTCTCAACACAAACATTTGTGTGGAAGAGTACATTTTTCAGTACTACTAAACTCTTGTAAAAAGTAATTGCAATTCATACGTACATATGTACATATGGTAACATTCAGTTCAACATTCAGAATAAGCACTGACAAAAACCAATTGAATTTGTTGCCAAACATCTCATTCCACATAAGCTCTTTAGTACATAAGTCTGAGCTATAGAAAAGTAAAATGGTAATCCCATTGTTTTTACTACAATTGTCTGCGTTAGTAGCTTTAAATAAGCTCTTCATAACAATAAAAGTCTTAATGTATTTTCCACAGCTGACAATACATTTATTGTATGTACACTCAAAGTAGTGAAGCAATAAAATCTAAGCAATAATCAGACCCACAAACTACAGTATATAGATATACAATTTCATGTGTACACATAAAAATTTACGCATATACACACACCTAAGTAGTAAGCATTAAGAAAGTAGGTAAAATGTACCATTACAAATACTTTTAGAAGTACCTATACCACAATCAATACAAAAGAAAAAGTAAAGTACCATGCATATACTCCTCATCCCCGATAATGGAAATGGAAAATGCATTATTTTCAACTGAATGAGCAACTTGACTAAAGTAGGTGTATTTGAGTTGGATTTCTCATATCGTAGCACTAACACTAACAATAAGTTAGTGGTCACATTGCATTGTTAGTGACGATGAAAAATGAGGAGATGTACTTACTTTGTGCTAAAGAAAAGATATAAAATCTTGGTAGTAAAATAGAGCTGTGTTACTTATTTATTATTTGTACAACTCTATTTACTATGTATTTGGCCACAATCAGAACTTGCAAGGATACAGAGAAAGAGCGAGGAAACTGAGAAGTTGAATGTATGTGTGCACTTTTACCATGGTCATTCGGTTTAATGAGGTAGAAGCAACTAGAGACTGACTCTGGGGAATATAAACTACTGAATACGACTACAATTGCAATGAGATACAGAATTTGAGCTTAGTGAGCTACAAGGATGATGTAAACAAGTAAACTACACTTACTATTGTGTACAGCCAGTGGGAATAAATAAAAAGTTGAGTTTATTTCTTTTGCCAAGTTAAGTATTGCATTTATGAAAACATTGTAGCAATGCTGCTGCTTTCCATCCCGAAGGAAAACATAATTTTAGCCTAGTTTCATTCTTCCAGCTTTGTGCCAGGAGTTGCCAATTGTCTGTACGAATCGTATTGTTAGTTGTAATATGTAATGTTGTAAATTTCGTGACAACGACAATCTAAAGAGCAGAAGAGCACCGTGGAGAGTTAGTCATCATCTCACAGGGAAATAAACCACAAAAGCTAAAAGCTAAGAGAACCACATAAAACCCTACATATATTATTTGCAGTGTGTATTGTATGGGAAATGATGGAAATACTAAAGCTTTAGAACTCTCATTTCATTTATCTTTCTTTTCGACTTTTCTCCAACTCCGAACAACATAACTCGATCTCATCTCACTCTCACAGTGTTCGTGTACATGTATTTTCTATGGAAATACCAAACAGTAGAATGAATTGTTGCAATAGAACTTGAGTGCTTTTTGGCTGATTGTGAATAATGTTATGTCTGCATTACTATGTTATTTCTAACATTAACTTTTTTGACAGGGATATATGTATGATATTATATTATGTAGCATACTTACACAAACTCTCTCTCTCTCTCTCTACACTAGTTAAGATTGCCGAGCAAAGAGTAGATAAAGAAAATTCGGATATACAAACCAGGGCCGGTCATAGGCACATGCAACACATGCACTCGCATGGGGATGCCGAGTAAGGGGGGATGATTTTTTCC
>JAQFYB010005493.1:0-13955 GCA_034694085.1 Pogonognathellus longicornis | reverse complement strand
ATTGTTCATTTTGATAGTGAATCTTGCTTTTCGTCAACCTCGTGAGGTCTCCGTAGCTTTGCTTGATATAAGTTTTTGTTACATTTTTTTAATTTTATGATCTACAATATTTTATACTACCACGACGCGACCACATAAATCCATCTGATCAATTTCGTTCTAGGACAGCAATCAAAATGTACGACCATCCATACCATATGCAATTAGGTACGACATTATTATTATAATTTAGTTTTCTGCTTTGAAGTTAAAGCCGGTTTCTTGTTTTCTCGGAGATTGTTTAATCCTGTAACTCGTCTTTTTCAGATACTTCTCTTGTATTTTTCAAAACTGCTTAAAATTCAAACTTGCATGATGTGCACACTCATTTGTTGCACTTGACCCACAATCATTCATTACTACACCTCCTGGGTGTTTGGGTTATCCATTTTGCAATTTAACACTACAAATTATTTACTTAGAAACAGTCGGTCTATATAAAATGTATGTGTATTTATGTATTTATTATTGTAGCAGAGTAAATACACAGCAAACTTCTCTCTTGCCTGCTTTCAACTAAATAAACACCAAGTATTTTCTCAAACAAATGCTTCAGGCTACAATTACACAAAGAGGAAACCGCAAAAGCCTTCCTTAACCATCTAACAATATTTGATGTTTCACTTGGGTGCGAATTTTAATATTCAACAAGACATTATTCTCCGTATTCTTTGTTTAGTTAACTAAGCTATTCATATTTAAAATAACACAAATGTATCTTATAAATAATAATACATCTTTATAATTGTCTGTAAATACACAGCTAAAGAACCTTCTCGTTTCAGATCTTACCATACAATTTACAATCGTGAATTTACAACATCTAAAAGGAAAGTGAAATGCTTTAACTTAAAGTAAACATGATTGTAAAATGTAATAAAACAAAAGTACATAGCACGTAGTTTACCTAAGGATGTACTTGACCGAATGTAGTTAAAATCACGATGCTACTTGGTATTCATATAATATGTATCCTTCGCAAGCAAAAATGCTTCACACTGAGAAGCACTAGCTTTAAATTCATTGATAAGACATCTGCTTATCACGACTGTATTTATCAACGTAATGAGGCATGTTCTTCTTGTTCAGGTGTATTCTACTGATGTGTAAATACTGTACTACAAGCACAACAAGAAAAGTCCTATCACCACTCTTGAAACTGACCACATACAGAGAGAAAAAGCAAAAGGAGGAATTTGTGTTTATTTAGTGAGGCTGTCTGATAGTGATAAGCTACCAACCCATGTAATAACAAATGGAACATTGAAGTGCCCGTTTTCTTACACGAATTACATTTTCTTGAAGATGTTATAAAAATAAATAAATCTGTAAAATGTAAAAATATGTATGTGAAGAGTGATCGCAGATATTTTACCATTTTTTGTCGACACAAGCAAGGGCGGTACATGTATGTAAAGTGTAAATATGTTAGGGAAACGCATTTAAAGAAAGAAATGAGAATACATATAGCTGTAAGGTAAGTCTAGTCAGTGATATAACTCAAAGCAAGTATATCATTGAAGATTTACTTACACTTTAAGTAGGTACTTACATACTAAAACAAAATTTGATACTCACACTGTCTCAGTGTTTCATCTAACTCATAGTGAGTAGCTTAAGATAGTAGCTAAGAGAATGTGTCGTTAGTATATGGAAGTCTGAATATCTGTTAGGTAAGAATAATAGAATATCATCACATCATCGGTGTAGTAGCAACTAAAGCAATGTCACGCTTAAAAGCATAAGGTAATAGTAAAACAACTCATCTCTACACATGCATCTCCCCTAAACAAATAACGTGGAAGAGATGAAATCGAGGGGAAATATGAGGTGATAATTCAGCTGGTGACACAACGCATAACTTATTCCCGAAGCATAAGATACATATACAAGAAAGATGAAAGAGAGAACACCTTCAAGTCATTTGGTGAAGAATATAAATTCTTCTTCGTCTTCACATCAGAAATCTCTTCCAAGAAACATTGAATTGCGTATGACGGAACAGAATGAGAGAGAGAGACTCATACATTCAACGCAGATAACAAGTCTCACGATATTTCAGGTTAAAATAATATGCTACTTGCTAAAGCAATGTGAGGAATAGTAAATAGAATACATACTACCTACTGTACCTACCTACCAACCTACCTACATTCACTAGTAGCATAGTAACACTTATTACAAATACCAAGTTCTTTCTTTGTAAAATCCTCAGTTCAGAGTAAACTAAAGCAAACGAAAAGTTTCTTCGTGTAGAGCTCCACTTTTCTTGAGTTTACCTAACACTAATTTGGAGTCCACAGCATAGCACCTACTCAAAGGTGAGTGAGAGTATTACAATGTAAGAACCAGGAGGTAGTAGTAGATTTAGTAAAATAACTTCATATACCTAGTCAGTTTGTATTTTAAAATGCGTATATAACAGAAAATAGGAATAAGGGAACAACGTGTGAATGCTAACTGAGAATGACCGTGGTGGAAATGTGTGTACAATGTAGGAAGTCTGAGCCACAATAAATCAGACACAAGTTGGAGAAGAAATGGGGAAGTTCACTCGCTTCCCTTTTTCTCGGCCACATTTTTCTTTTCTATGAGGCGATGTATATTCATCTCTCTCTCCATCTAAACTCCACTTTCGTTTATTACGTTGCCTCACTTTTCTTAGCTTAGAAAACTACTTATGTAACAATTTTAAGGGCTATCCGCCCCTACTGTCAGCAGTGGACTGGCACACAGAACACTCTGGCACGTTCACCATTTAAAGTCAAAGGTCCACAAGAAGGCAATTCTCCTGGCAGGCAAGACTCAAGAATCAACGCACATTCAAGTTGCGTGAGTATAACATACGGCTTGTTAATTTACCTGTGAATTATATCCTATACCTACTACCTATAAACCTACCTACTTAAATACATAGGCAGGTAGTATGTATTTTGTATTATACTCAAAAAGCATTCGTCCATGTAGGTATATTTGTACAGTAGGTCCCTACTATTGTACGTATAAGAATTACCAGTATACTTATCTTTTACATAATAAGTATTTCCGTAAGACACATAGAAGTGTATCGAGAACTTCATTGTCATTTGCTACACTCACAGTTATTACATTATTTCTGTTTGAATGGTGGAGGATGTAGACGAGTCAGATTGCGATGAACAAGAAGACCCATTAACAACAGAGAGATGAGGAAAGGTAAGTGAAGTAATAAGTACACTAAAGACAGCAAGATTTCTTAAAAAATCCATTTAGTCTGTAGGAAAAAATCCCGCTTCTCAACATTCGGCTAAACTTAACTTATATCTACACACAAGTCCTACTCAATTTCTTATACATACATACACAGTATATCTGTTTAAACTGCCACAGACAGATAGAGGGTCATCGAGATAAGCATCAGTGAAGAAGAGTGAACACGTTATAGCCAATGAGCCCCACAAAGAAACACATTAGAAAAATTATCACGACACAAGTCATCATGAGAGAATAGATGGCATATCTTTTCTATTTGTTACTCACTTAAACAACCCAAAAATTGTAGTGTGTGTGAAATACACTCTGAAGACAGAGTGCAGTCTTTTCTCTCTATCTATATATAGCTTTAATAGAAGTGTTTGAGTAACCGTGAGAGGATAATAAGTATTCTATTGCCTTCACTTCAGGTTACTTGTAAATTTCAACTCAGTTTAGCTTCATCATCTGAGAGGAAATGCCGAAGAAACTAATATTTCTAAATTTGGGAACGCATTACTATTACTGCACTGACAGGTATAGGTGGAGTACATTAACAACGTTACAAACATGTTTACTGTATACAACAAAGTTGTAAAAATTCGTGAACGCATAAAACGTAAAACCTACCTTATAAGAATAGTAAACAACTTTAGCGAGTTCGCATACACTTTTTTATGTACCTACAAAATCTCCAACTTTTTACAGTATACATTTTCTACTTGCGGATTAGTATCTCTCTGTACGTACCTACCTAGTTACTATTTAGAAAGTAATGAAGAAGCAAAGAAATCGTAGGTAGGTAAATACACACACACATACATAGAAGAATTAAGTTTAGCCCACCGAAAGATACGATACAAGATACTCTTTGGTGTAGTAATTCTTTAGCCTACCTACTACTGAGTTAACAATACACAGTGCCATCGTATCGCATGACATCACATGTCCCGCTAAGACATCCTAAGCTGTTGCGAGTCTCTTTTGTTGCATTCTCCGTCTATTATTATTACCATCCTCTTTTCTTGTGGGAAGGAAGATGAAATGCAGCAACACACAGTAAGCATGACAATGAGATATACAACTGCACAGCGCACATTACAATACAAAGTGCAAGCATAATCTTATACACCACACCTTTACAGAAATACTCCAACGTGCACTCCGCCATTAGGTATATGCCATTACGATGTATTACAAGCACTTCGGCATAAACACACTCTGGACAGGTTAAATATGAAGATTGCATTGTTTCTCTATCTTCTTGGCATCTTCAATATATATCGTATTTCCAGTGATGCATTATTGCTATTGGAATGTATCCTAATGTTTGCAGCTAACAAATAAGTGTATACAAGTTCGAATACGTTTTGCGTTTGCAAGTTATTGCGTGTATACACTTCAGTGTATTAAATGATCTCGTACACTGTATACTACATAAAAGTATATCCATATGTAATTGTACTATGTATATCTATGTGTATACTATCTACTTATACATAATGTACGTAACCTCAGCTCTAGTTAATTTATTGCACAAGTCATGCCGAGATGAACAGACTCGAGAGGAACGTTGTAGACAGCCTCACCCATCCAGTGAATGCCGAATGTGATGTTGCTGATGGCGGTGATAGAATCCAGAAGAGAGGAACTCTCTGTACTCTGTAAGTAAATGTATGTAAAGCTCTCTTTCATTCAATTCAACTATGTGTGAGTACTAAACTACACACACTACTACTACATCATCCACTCGCACATTTATTTTTACATGCTACGTATGTAGGTACTGGTAAGTAAGTACATAATAGATGTAGGTAGAAAAGTAACGTATTGGGAAAACACATACATACATAAATACATGAGTAGGTAGGTATATGTATATTTCTACTTCAATTCAGTATTTACAGGCACTTATGTCTTCTCAATTTATTCCCAAGTTTCTTTCACACTCTTTCATTGAAACCATCTAACGTTTATGTAATTTACGTCCGTTGGAATACTTCACGCAGACCTGTGTAGTATGTATTAGGTATAGAGCAGTTGTCAAGTGTATGTAAGAGCCATCAAATATGTATAGCTTTTTATTGCAATGCAATCCTCGAGTATAACACCCGTATCCACTTGAACATATGTCCTTTGACGGAACAAAAAATACATGAGAATTATCCCACTTGTGTTCTTACCCCTGGTGATATCTGTATATTCGCGAATCCTTGAAGAAACGCAATGCGGGTCCCATCATGGTGGTATTTGAACTAACACTATGCAACAGTAACACTAGAAAATAATATTGTAACTAATATGAATACCAAACAAATTGTATAGTGTAGTATGTACAAGTGCAGTACTCAACACAATCACACAATACTGCTATAAACCGCAAAAAATTCACAAACTTTCTTTCATACTTTGTAGTTGTAAGTGTAAGTTGATGAAAATATCAGGTTACTTTAGCTTTGTTGAAGAGTACAATGTTCAATAGAACACTTTTGTAATAATCTCTATGCACAATAATGCTAGAAGCCCATTTTCCCTTCATTCATTCATTCTTTGACGCTTCTCCACTTGACTCCTTGTAAAAAACGCTTTGTACACTTTGAAGCACAACACATGTAGCACTTTGTGACACATAAGAACTAAAATAAATAATTTTGAGTCATAAGAGTTGTCGTTGTTGAAGGATTTGGTTGATAGTTATGATCAAGTTGTGTTGTATTATGTTGGCATCTACTCGTCCCCTTCTGACTAATGATTCCAACCTTAACTTAACAAACGCTATATCAATATTTAATCATAATAATAAGCTCCTACATTATTACATCATAATACTACATATACAATGAGACATAATACATTGTATAATAAATACATTAGAGCATTATACTCTCAATATAGACAAACTCCCACAACTAGAGATCTTAACCAGCGACAAACTGATGGAAAATCAAGCTGTACTACGAAAAATGTGACATGACATAACATTAGAGTGAGTGGAGACTATACCGGAAGATAAATGACATTTCGCGTCAAATGGCAGCTGCTGATAGGGTCCATTGTTGCCTTGCTCTGGTTTACTATTTTATACTGTACTTTTCTACCACTGCATTACTCCGACGAGACTCAACAGCAGACATACGTTCGGCCTCCACCACCAACACCACGAGATACTTCTGGAAATATGTGGGAGTAGGAATTTGAACTCAACTCTTCAAATAATTACCTTTATCCCATTGAATCTCTATAGCAAATAATATTACATGTACTTAGGTAGTCCCTACAGTGAAAACGCTATGTAGCTATATAGACAATTAAGCATGGTAATATTGTAATGCACATTATACATACGGACACATGGTACCTACTTACTATTTATATTTCTAATAAAGTGATACACAGATAAATGTCAACAGCATAGATACACGTACATCTACAGTGTAATACTCCTATGTAGTATTCGGTAATAACCACATTTATTTTATGCCAAAAGGCTAATATAGTACAACATATAGTTCATGTGTAATGTACTTGTACATATGTAAGATACATCTTGCTTATTACTACGTAGGTACACGTATGTATGGTATAACTGGGTTTGAAGTATGTTATGTGGGTAATGTAAGTTAAGTACTGTATGGTATACAAGTATAGGATATTAAGCTTTGAGACCAGGCACGACCAGAACAGACAAGACCACGACAACCGGCACCAGAGGACTGTTGCAACTTCCACCGCCGCATCAGTACCAGTCAACTAAATCGTTTTCATTTTCATTTATTATTCCGGCAATCTAGCTCAGGAGATTTGGGCTCAACCAAGCATTACCCACATCTGTCTTACAAATGCATTGAATCTCCTGGTGTATTGTGTACTACCATTGTAGGATTGCATTGTATATACAAATACATTGCCCACGCTCTTCTTTCTCCCTAATAAATACGTACACTACACAGCAAGCACAATATTCTGTTCTCTTATTCGATGATAATAATACCTGGCTATTATTGTTACAGCGGGAATAAATAATTGTGTCTATATCTCATCACTTCATATCATGCCAGGAAAACATGCAGTGTAAGGGCCCATTTAATTGTTCATATAATGAGACAAGCCCTTTGGTACAATAATAAATTTTTCTCCACAAGAGTCACCATTAAAGTCACCGATGGGACTATTAATTCATGAAACCCAAATGCGTAATGTTAGGTTATGTTGTAACCTTAGCACTTTTTCTATATGATACTTGTCCACGGTTTGCATTTATGTATAGCAAATCTGGATAGAATTTAATTCTGTGAATCCTGTGGATGTCGGGATTAGAACCAACTATGGAATACTTTACTTGGATTGAATGGTAAATCTTATTTTTCAAATGTTCTCGCCGCCTATGATGCAGCATAATGTGAAGAAGTATACACGAGTCATAACTAATCTAAGTACTTAGAGGGTCGCAATTGTCACAGGTGCCCTTCAGAATGGCTATTTGCACGCCTACACAATGTAAGGGTACAATGAGCCCTGAATGTGACAAGCATAAGGGATTTTGTTAGCTTTGAACATTAGCCTATTGTAATGCATAACAATCCCTTGACAATAAATAAATCCATTCTTCCTTGTTTGACTGTTGGGAAAAATACGCTTGTTGTTTTCCAAACCATTTGTATATAGTTTTACATACTATTGCTAAAATTTTTGTCACCCTGTCAAATTGCACTTACTGCAGTAGGTGTGTATACCGCATACTTTAATCCTTATGTATGTATGCATGACGATTTCTGTTCTGTTATACATAATATAGTATGTATAGCCAGCTGATGTGCTAAAGTATTTTGTAATCAAAACGTAAGGCTCACAGAAGGATTTGAGAATAATTTACTATGTAATTCAGAAGACGTATGACTAGAGGCGTAGAAGATTCTTGTCTAGATTGCTACGACATTCCATATAGAATTGATTCATACTTTTTACACAGAGAGACAAGACGACAGAAGCGATGGTTGTCTGTTGTGAACGAGTTTTCATACTCATCTGCCTAACGACGTGTCACACACCCCACAAGGAACACCATACATTTCATTAGCGATGTCATCTCATTTCATTCACTTCCTTTTCCATCCTAATGAAAACGTCCCTGTTCGGTAGCCTTACTAGCAGTTGCATCTTTGTTGATTCCAGTTACAATACGCTCAAAGTTCCCTTTCAATTTTTTCTGACACGAATGCAGCAAACAAGTTAATTTGTAATGTGGCCAATATTTTCGACAAAGCCTATGGGCAGGCAAAAGCAAAACCGATGAACGGGCCAAATATTAAATATTCAAAATATGCATGTACATAACATATAAAACCTACTTGTACATAGTTCATACTGGTACTAATTTACTAAAAGATAAACACATGTATAATGTTGATGTAACATGAATGGGTGTACTGTACCTACCGCGCTGTATATACCTACACAACTTATACGTAATTTAATATACAATAAATACGAGAACATCAACTTTTAAGCCATTTGAATGCATATGAGTCTGAGTGAGTACCATTTTAGTCTTGAGCGTTGTTCATATGTTATCATTCACTCTCTCGGCACTCTCTGACTCAGAGGAAAACCATCATAATTAATAATCCTGTATTTTAGACGTATAAGTAATTCCTTCTGGCTTGTGGTGCACAACACAATACACACACATTACATACCAAAGCAGCCGCCAGCTTTCTTTCAGGATGCGATACGCCAATTGCTACAGTCAAAGTAAAGACGCGCTGAGCCACTTACGGTTTTCTTTCAACAAAAATAAATCAGCAGTCTCACACTGAACAAGACTCTCTATCACTTAGGTATATTATATTGTATGTAGTATGTGTACTTGTAGTTGTAAAGCATGAAGATTTATACCGGCAAGTGTTTGTGTGTTTATCCATGGGCATATAATATGCAAATGTATAACTAGTCTTAATGAATTTATATTGAATATCATTAGTTGAGCGTTTGTCGTTCTCTTCATCATCGTATTACATATGACACTAACTAAGCAAATGTAAATTAGCACTGAGAAGTTTGACTGGAGTTAGCTACCTTTTTAATGAATAAAGTCTTTGATTAGTGTCAATCAATTGAAAATACGGACAATGCGCCTTTTCAATATCTTCTATGGACATAACCATATCATAACAACATTATAACTTTAATTAATGAACTATGCTATAACTTTTTTTCATGAGAATTTTTGCATATCATATTATTCAATGTATTGTAGTACATGCTTTTTTATATTGTTACATCATTAACCAGTATGGCAACTTTGAATATTATGGGGTTGTGCAACTTGAATGAAAATTATACGCATGAAAGCATCGTAAAAGTTTACATGTGCCTTTTACTTGTAATTTGCCATTAAAGAGATTCACTCTGTTCGCGAAGTAGCCCAAGTTGAGTTAATTCATTTGTAATCTATACTTGGTGTATATAGGTGAAATAATTTTTGTATCTGCCTTGAATGAAATGTATTCATCAGTATTCACAGACAGACATCATAAACCGGGCTTAACAACAAAAAGGCTGTATACAGTCAGCCAAAGTAATGTTTTATATTTAGCTTAATAAGGACAGAACATGTGTCTTCGAATCCAGAGTCATATAAGGCGATGAACATGAAAATGTAGTAGTAGTCTAGTGGTACTAGTGTGGTGGTTGTAACATGGATGTATTATATTGTAGCATGTCTACATTTATTTATGCAGATGAAGCAAAAAGTGCAATGCTCTGGTGCTCATACACAGACAACTTATAAGTTTCTTGACATAATACAAATACTGCTATCTGCAAAAATTTCATGTAAGTCTGTGCACATTTTTATGTGGGTTTACCAGCCCAGCTGTGAACTCGGATTCACAAAAAATAAACAACAAAACATATTCTAGCATATGTACGAAACCATAACAGAGAAAATAGTGGCTAGCAACAACTGACATACTCCCAACAACAAAGTACAATCGATTTTGCAGTTGCATTTCACATAGCAATCCTCAGAAAAAGAAACCGACTGGCATAGTTAGCCACAAATATTATATTTTCGTTTTAATAGCTGAAACAGGAACTTAAGGATATAAAGTCAGTCAAACTACTGAGGCAGTCACACCATGTCAGCTAAAGCAAAGTATAAATGATATACGATAATAGTTACTACAACTGCAGTGCACTACTTACTTATTACTCTACTTACTGTTACCCGTACAGACGACTATGTCACATAACTTACTACGGCATACGAAACTATATCAATGGGACATTATTAGGGTTACACTTTTACACATTGCACATGCAACTCGACTAACAAATGTACAACCACACAAAGTATTATTTGTATCCTAGTACATACCATTTCCACCACCACCCCCACAATATCACAAACAACAAACTTTCCTCAACCTAAGTAGCAAGTTGATGTATACCTCTAAATCCATAACATTCTATGCTACACTATACACATACACTGATTTGTGTACTTTATTATGTAACAGAATAGAATTACAAATTACAATGCTAGGAAAGTAGGTAGGAAGGTTTGTCCACTTATTTTATATCCAACAGCAAGGGCGTTATTTGGAGAAAACGGTAAATAGTACCTAATAATTCTCTGCACTGCAGTTTATTTTATTACTCGAGACAGCTTTTTCTGCTCAGCCTCTAAACAATAATATTACAATAGTACAAATAATATTTTCTAGTACTGCAGTTGTCACGTAATGCACGTGTATAACTATATAGTATGCAGATACCAGTGCAAACACACACAAGCACAAGTATAAATATTTAGGGCAAAACACATAGAAATAGCAGTATAGTGTCATTGTGTAATTCAGCTTGATCAGTATTAAGACTTAGAGCCTAGCTGAAGTGATTTTGTTCATTTCAGGCAGACTTTAGTACTAATGGCTTTCCCTACAGCAATCACACATAACACAGCAAAACCCAGCATCCCTATAACCCTTATGTATCGCTTGTGATTGAAGAATGCTCTTTATTAGGAGTGATGCAGACTTCCTCGATGCACTTTATACTTTTACGAACCAACGAACTGCCTCAACATGTTTCGACTCACACTCTTCGTCTGTTGAAGTGCAACACGAAAAATTTCGAGGGCATCTTCCACTTCGCCACTCACACAAACGAGAACTTGCATTTGCAGAAGAGTAATAACCATCATCAATACACTTAATCTACATGCATCATTTCATGTCTTCCGCTCACAGCAATAATGTAGCAAAGCAAGTACAGACAGCACAGTGCTAATGTAATATGTAAGTGTAATGAGGCAAATGCGAGCAACAGAATATATTTATGATTGCATTTGGACAGTTCTCATGATTGAAAAATTATTACGACTCCATTCTACTTAATTTTCTGCTCCACTTTTTCAAACTGAGTTACAGAGAGAGTAATTTTGTTACATGGACTTGTAGGGAATTGGAAGAATGAGTTCGTTGCATGGCATTCACAGTAAATTCAGCAGAACTCACAGCCGAGGCTTTCAGTCAGACACAGTCATGGTGTAATGTAATGGCAATTGACTCAATTCACCAGACTCTGAGTTGTGCTCACCACTTGGTTGGATCACAACCTCCTCTCTTGGACTATTCTATTGTGTACAACATATTTGACACCTGCATGTCTCGTGTAATTACTTGTTATCACGAAATTCTCATCAGTAGATTAGCCCCTGATCGATTAATTGAGTCTCAGGGACTCCAGATGAGAATTCAGATGCTATAAAAGATTAGCTCTCCGTTCTAGTTTTACTACTACATGTCCACTTCTACCGGCATCTCGGTTTAATATCCACTCAGCTTGATGTTATTACATTATCAATGTTACTCTACTTCGCAGTACTGAGGTTAGGTACACATTTGTATTTGTACGACGTAGAAAACACAGGTACTGTGGTAGTAACTAGAAGTTGTTAGTAAGTAGTTGAGCATGAATATGAGAACAATGGCAAGCATCAGATTCCCCTATGTGAGATTACGAGATCTGATATGACAGAAAGCGATCTAGATGATAAAAATAACTCTCCGAGAAGGACAGACTCATACAATTTGATATACAATGCTATAAGACACATTGATATGCTACAAATGATCGGCTCAACACAATTTTTGTTAACGAACTAAGCAAGGCATTTAGTAATATAAAATATTTTATAGTCAATTCGTCTTTGCTAGTAGTCTGTATAATTGTACACAACCCTTTTGTGACGAAGAGTCACTCACTTTTATCCTCATTGTATACAAATGAATACAATTATATACCTATGCGCAATATGCAGGTAGATCCTATTAGTGTAGATGACTTGTACATACATACTGGTAGTATGTCTCATAACTCAACGTAGTTATATTCAATCTTCTATATCACATTACAAATGAAAAACAAAATGGCCTTACAAACAACTTACCTAGGTATATGCATGCACTTTGTATAAAAGTGTTATGATAGAATACATAAATCATAATCTGTCTGGATATAACAGCATTAAAAGTGTAGAGATAGTACATCATACAACAAACATATAAAGTGTAGTAAATTCGTTTTAATCCCTTTCGTCAGGAAAATTGACGCTGCATCATCCCCAGTAGGTATAGGTACATGGCACATTTGTATTATGTTACTAACTCACTTGTTTATATTTTATATTGACTTAACTTTCAAGATTATTGGTATTAGTTACCTTCTCTCGACTTATTTATGTGATAAAAAAAGATACGGATATGATATTTTATATTAGGTGTGTTGTAATACTCCTTTACATTAATAAATAGCAACCGTGTCATGTTACAGGCTTGTTAAAAGCTGCCAGTAGTCTGTAAGTGCATTACATTTCCTCTAGGTATGTATTCCACCATGATGTGGATTAGAGAACGAACGGATGAAGAATTAGTGTTCCAGTTTGTGCTTACTTAGTTTATGACATTGGCCATGCCCATCCGTAATTTCAACACTGTTGTATGTAGCTGTATTCTTGTTGTATTTATGTTATCCTGTCGTAGAATCGCATCATTTTCTAATGTAGCATTCTTCGTCGCTTTTCATTGTTTTCAACGAAGTAGCTCCAAGCGAGATGAGCAGCACTTTATCAAATCAAGGTTGTTGTTGTAGGCAAACAAAGCAACACTCTCAGTCATAGTTCAATCCAAATGTATTCATACATACTTCATCAAGTTAATAAACAATAAACAATCTACTAATACAAAAATGTGTTTATGGAGCAATGTACAGACTAGTCAAACAATTCGAAAGCACTTAGACTTCTATACTAAATAATTATGATGATTAAAGTTGTGTGTATACCAAGAAATTGCTGTGTGAATCATTTGGCAACAAAATACATATTTGTAATTAAAGCTTTTGCTACACACACGTCAACTATTATTAATTATTTACGTGTAGATTTTTCCAATTACTTTTACAGCAGATGGATAAATTGTACAGTTTGGTATAATATTATTTATATAAAGGTACTTGTTTTAAAGGTATGGATTTAGTTGCACGAAATATATTTGTATAAATGTACCTACATATTATTTGCTACACCTACATAAAATATGGTACCTACTAGAGGTGGTAACGAGCCGAGCCAGCTCGTTGCCCGCTCGCCCGAACTCGTTTTCGGGCGAGTTCGGGCAGCA
>JAQFYB010005492.1:0-13960 GCA_034694085.1 Pogonognathellus longicornis | reverse complement strand
ATTTTGGGGTAAGCCGGCCTCAGCCATTGCTAATTTTGATCGAATATTAGTTTAAGATTTATTACATTTTCGGAGTTATTGACTGCAGAACTTCATGTACATGTTTGTGCATGTCAAATGTTAGACATCTTGACTATAAAAGTTTCCATGACATTTCATCGAAGTGGATTCTTGGTTCGCTGCATGCGTTCTGTGTCAATCTCACTCATATGGAGTTTTGTACAACGATTTTATAAACACAACATTTTTGACTTTCGATAACTCAATCATTACATTCAGATTCAGCTACATACATTCTCTAGCTCATACAGTGCTATAGACATTAATATTTTACATTGATGTTTATGTTTATGCAATATTATGTTGAAATGCTTTGACAATATAGTTGAGTCACTTTTTATTACTTTCTTTGTTTTGCCGATTTGATTATTGTTATTAAGGTACATATACCTATTTGACGATGTGTATTTAACGAAAATAATGAAAAATCTGCCTTCTGAAATTTTTCAACCCGTTTTTTAGTTTTAAAGGACAAAATAAGTACCTATACGAAGTATGCATGCCACTTATTATGTAAGGAGCATTATGTAATTAAGGAATATATTGTAAACAATTTTTTCATCTTACCATTTTAATGATTCGTGGTATAGATGGATTTGTATGTAAATGTGTAAAATACTTAAACAGTCATAGTTATAATCTACCAGTAATACGATATTAAGTTCAACAAATGATTTGCACTCTTTTGACTGCTGTTTGAACTGGAAAATAATATTTGCATGTATACGTAAAATAATGTCGTTCAGTAAATGGAAGGGTTTCAATTAGCATTCTAATTAGGTACATGTTCTGTGTAACAAGTCGTGATCTTGCAGCTCTGCCATGTCACTCTTTATCTATACAGCATCGTCATAATCAATTTCACTAATGAGTGCCTTAACGACTATTATCTCAAGAATCCGGTACATTTTCAGAGGAAGGTAAATTATATCATAGAAACAGAATATGAAGTCTACGATTCTGTATATCGTGACAAGTGAATCCACAACAAACAGGACCGCTCGGAAATTAAACCATCTGTTCAATTCTTTCCTGTCTCTCTGTAAAGAGCAAAATAAAAAGTTACATTTAATAACTGCATCCTGCATGAATAGATTTAGATTATTAAGAATTTGAATTATTTATTTAAGATAAATCTTACCCGAGAAGCTCCTCTCCAAAGAATATCACAAAGCCATCCTTCCAGTATAAGCAGAAATAACGAGATTATCAATACAGTTACAAAAAGCCAAGCTACACACAAATCAAAAAGTCTTTTATATACTTACACACTTTTACTCAACAAATATTTTCTTGGTGGTCGTATTAAATTTGTATGTAATTGAACTCACTTTGATGACTGCCATGCGATATCATATATTCCCCTTTCATATTGTACAGATTATACAGGGATGTATAAGTGTCCGGTAGAGCAACAAACACAAGTTCGATAATCATTATTGTCACTGCAACAATCTATAACAATAATATTATTATAAATATCATTAATAAGTTGATAAGAGACGATCATTTATAGACATTCCCCCCCCCCATATTTACAAATTCGCAATAGTATTCAATATACCAACTACTTATATTATTAACAAATATCTGGTACTGGCAATTCTACTTTAATTTTATTTTCGAATAATTTTTAGTTGCCTATAATAATTAATTAGTTCTTCTTCATTAAAAAGATGTTGCAATCATTATGGAAAGAAATGATGAGAAATATTAGTAGCTTACGGTTTGCAATTTCGCAAACCATGTTTATCGTTTCCCTACACACACATTTCCATACACACAACACACATTTCATCCTTTGTAAGTACGGAGATCACAGTTTCATCTTTTATTTCAGTTTCATTATTAACTTAGAATATTATATTGGATTGAATGTAGCAAAAGTTGCTTCACTTACATAAAAGTACTGTTTAACAATGCTTGCATACTACTAGATGCCTATTATAGGATCACATCTAGGTGTGAATATTTTATAAATGAATTAGAAAAACTTGTCAAAATACATAGCATTGTAGTATATGAGCTAAAGTTTATGCGTTTCCGTATAAATCTACTTGTTTCTTTAGGAAAACTGGGATCAAGATATTAATATAGGTAGATACTTTAGCAGGGGTGAATTGTTGCAGAGAGGGAAGAGACCTTATTTAATCATATAATATAGACAACGAGAATAGGTCAACTCAACACAATAATTGAATCTGTTCCATTTAAGTTTAAAGCTTACCATATCCAGTATAGAAATATTTTTTGTAGCTCCTTGTAATGAATATGTGCAGCATGCTTCACACCGGCTGCACCAGTATCCCATTTGTACTTTAAAATTTTGATAGAAATTGTTTTCATTTGTATGTGTTTCCACCCCTATGGGGCATTTGGTTGTTGTGGACGTAGTTGGAGTAGCAGTAGCCATATTTAAGTCACAAACTTAATCTATTACTATTTGCACCAAAACTAAACTGTTAGTGAATCACTAAACGAACTAATTTCTTACGAATGACTCAATGTCTATTTTTATCCTTGCATGCCTCCGAGTTATACTTACACATTATTTTATTGATACTATGTAAAACAGAAAACACGAAGGAAGGGGTTATAAAACTGTTGATGGCAATATATAAACAAAGTGAGACACCACAATAACAGTTCAGACTGAGCACTAAGTATCACATTAATTTGTCGATTATCAAGAAACCAGCCAGAGCCGGTATGAAATACTGAGTAAATTATTAACACATTAAAAGTAGATAACTCTCGTTAGGGACTGAAAGAAATGGAGTATAAAATAGTGCACAGCCACAAACAAGCCACCTTTGTCTCATTTTTTACCATTAGTGAACAAGTTGAAGAATAAGGAAGAAATGAAAACAAGTCTGTATGTAAATAAGACAAGCTTCGTGTGAACTGCTGCTCTGATGGATTCTATGTGACTGCCTTGTGTGTAGACATCATCAGCTTTGACTGGCCTGTGTAATGTGATGATGATGGTCGTCATCGTCGTTCGTGTGTACAGAGGCAACAATGAAAGTGAATCATATAATGTAATAATGTAATACAAATTCCGATGTACATTTTCAGCATAGCATAACACATCCTTCGTTCTACCTAGTATCTCCAATTCATAAACTACCTATTATACATACAATCTCAGATAAAAAGGAGTAGAAGCATCCTATTTGTTATACTCCACTAAAGACACAGTCAAGTCAAACAGTTTCATGATTCATAACATCATCACCACAGTCAACAATAATACAACCACAGGCCATACGAAATAAGCTCAGTAGTATCATCTCGCAAAGGATGCATGTATAAACAACAACGTGCTTGTAATAAAAGCCTTGTTAATATTCTGAGAAAATCAGACACTGTAGAAAGATTGATACAACACACACACGTTCTTAACTTCTCAAAAGAGATATCATATGCTGTAAAGTGAGCGTGCGGATTGGCTCTGTTTCTATCTATTTCTCTGTACTTTATATCTTAATGCATGCTTTGCAGTAAATAATGTAATTACCTCTTTTCGCTAAAGCTTAAATTACACATAAACTCTTTTGAATATTGATAATGATTCCATTTATTGTGCTGTTTAACGCAGTATTGTTGAATCAATGTGTGCAGCAGGTGTATAGAATTATATCTGTACCTACTCTACCTGTATATACTATTTTTTTCAAAACGTACTAGTATGGTATCAATAGCATTATCACACTACAGATGGGATGATTTATTATTTTAATCTAAAGGAAAACCTAGTAAGTAAAGTACCTAGGTACTTATAATACATGTGGAAGTATGTAGCAGCATTATGTAAAGTTTATAAACTAGAGCTCCTACGATTTACACTTTAGATTTCTAAGTTGTACTCGTAGGTTGTACTAAGTGTTTGCTACGTGTATATAAGTATATATTTTATGGAAATAATAGTAGCTAAAATTATAACAAAAATGTATTTATGCTATCTTCAATCATGCTAGTATAGTAATTGTAGTGTAAGCAGTTCAGGCGAATATGGGAATCTTTTTATGGTCACACACATGCACATGTATGTACACACACATGTACATACATTTCACCACACAAAAACATAGGTGTGACCTTCAATTCGACGCTTATTAAATCTTAATAAGCTTCGAATGGCCAGTAAAAATTGCATGAAAGCCACGAGGCCAGTTTTTTGCGATGTTTTGGCTAGTGCTGTAGAGGAAATTGCAAATGGCATTGTTGAAGGTAAATACTAAATACTATGTATTGTATAGAGCATGGCAGTAAACCAAGTGGTGCATCTTTAATTTTTGTTAACTTATATTAGGTATGTATGTGTATGTCTGTGGGCTATCTAGAATATACATAGCATAGATTGAATCATCTTTTCAGTATGCGTCAACGTAGCAATAAAATCTTTGACGTAAAGTCACTCTAGGGTCTAGGACAATACATCAAACATAAATGGTGAGCATTGGCAAGTTAGCATCAAAGTACTAATTTAATTTTTATCATGAATTTAATTCAAATCCATTATGTATATCCTTTATATCTAATCTTGCGCATATAAAGTATATGATATTTGTTTGTTGGGTTGGAGTGTTATTGCACATTTTATATCTATTCATGTAATGATGGAGGATTCAAAAATCCTTTGTAATATGCAAGAATTAATGAAAATGCATTGGGTACAAAAATGGTTGAAAAATGCTACGCATGAATAAAATCGTAAAAACTCACTGAAATTGACATATTATACCTATATGATGAAACTACATTACTAGCGCCAGAGTGAAAATATTGTTAAATTCTTGAGGAATTTCAAGCAAGCACTTACTCAAAATTCCAGGATTAATGACAGTATTATTCAGTTTGACTGAACTTACAGTTTTGAATTTTGCTGCAAACGTATTCAAGGCATTTTTCTCACAAAAGCAAGCTATCCGTGCATGTTATGATGACGCTTATGGTAATCATCTTAATATTAAAGTAATAAACATATCTTCATGGACATGGTTTTATATATGGACTTAGGGAATAATAAGAATGAAAAGGAGTTTTAGTGGTGGTTCAAAAGTCAAAATAGTCTGATCTCTGTTTATTTTGTTTTCCTATCGAAACACAAATAGTAATAACGATTTTCCCAAATACTATTTGAGAATTAGATTTGAGGCTCGAAATAGCTACAAATATCCATTCAGCAGAATATTTCAGGTAGACTTTTGCTCGCAAGACACTGTTAAGACAAAGACAAGTGCACAATTTTTTAGAAAGTCACAAATATTAGTCAGTTGAGCAATGACGAATTTTTGGAGACAATCGCCAACAGAATTAGATAAAGTAGTGCTACCGACGGAAGAAGAATTAGAAGTTCCTATGTGAAGAATATAGTTGAACACAAATGTCAAATGTGATATATGTAAGTTGATGATTCTTCAAGATAAACTGCCTAAATAAACATAAGATTCATACTTAACTAAAATTATCTTTGCTAGCTTCAATCTTAACGAATAGGACAATTCTGTCCAAAATTTACAAACCAATTAAAACAGAAAGTTCCTCCATGTAAGACCATCTCAGAACTGGAGTTTTGAACTCTAGAAATGCTGGTTTGAATAAGTTAAATGTTCCCATATGTATAATACAATGTTTAAATTTTAAATATTCATTTGAAGTCCGATAGTTTCAACGTACTGAGAATCTGAGCGCGACTATCAATACATGACAATGACACTGAGAAGACAAAAGCGATATACATCCACTAAGCTTTGGCTTTGCAGACTCGAAATATGCGAAATTAATTAGAAACTAGAAAGCATGAGTATGAATGTGAGACAATAAATGATTGAGTCTTCGGTTTCCTCCTTACCTCTGAAATTGGTAAAAGAGTAAGTAGAACATTCCTTCTATTCGAGATTTTGAAAGGTGAGGGTCATAAGTAATAACAATCTGTGAAGCTTATCATATTAGTATATGAATCTACAAGTAATTTTATATATTCTCACATTTATTTGTTTTATTACTAGATAGAGTACACTATGTAGAACTGTAATTATTCATAAAATGGCTTGTAATATTCTTGAGTTCTGTGAAAAGTTTGTTGGAAGTTTACATTCAAGGCAATATAAAAAATGACTTGAATGGTTTTTTCAGACTGAATATTTAAGTATAAAATGTGAATTCAGATTACGATTTTTTATGTCCAGTCGACTCAAGCGAATTGAAATATATCTACTGCAGGAACTATGTCGGTTTCATTCCCCTTGAAAGTTGAATGAAACTGTTAAATGGATTAAAGTACAGTATCATAAAATTCATCTACGTAGTGCAAGCAGTGTTTTAAAACTATGATGGTTTCCTATTGCCCCTCGTCCTTATGTGCAAGAAGTTTCTATAAATAATGTAATTAATAGGTAATTGGAGATTTATTGAAAATCCGTGCTGATTGGAAACTACTATAGGTAGGTTGATAGATAGGTAGGTATAGGTATGTAAAAATATTACAAATAATAGTTTGTCAGTTTTAATGCTTTCATTAGGAATATGTTCGTATTCCCACATCTGGCATCAATGTAGAAGTAGTATTAGGTGTATTACGTTGCTACGAATTTAAAGTAGGTAGGTGTTGCATTGTATAACACCATAATAAAAATGCTTACACACATTACAGCAAAAAATGGCACTACTCTAGTTTCTGTCAACGTGTAGGTGTAATTTTTGTTTTATTGTCTCGCAGCATTCTTTAACAAGTATTATTTAATTAGAATAAAAATATGCAAGTTACTTTATAGTTACAACCTACGTGTTACATCAGTCTCAAACTCTACACGGATTTACTACGTAGTGATATTAGTCGACTAAAAACTTTGTTACTCTTTATGCCAGATGAATTAGACAGTAAACACATTTTAGTGCTTACTCACTCTGCACTTATACTTGTACCCTGAACTGAACAACAAAGATGATAATACAAATGAGAGTAAATGGACATCGTGACGAAATAAATTACTTTACAAATCATAAACCTATACAGTTCAGATGAGCTACGGCTACAGAGTGTTGTTCGTTTTTTCATTCATGCGTTTTCATCATTCCGTCATAAATTATCCATGTATCTAGTAACTACGTGTACTTACTTCTTGCATCTACAACAAGTTTTGCGCAACAAACTCAACAGAACGACAGAAAATCACGTTTGGCTATCATGTCGTGCTTGACTTTTTGTCAGTCTGTTGTTTCATAAAAATTAGTTCTAAATTGAGCAATCACAAGGAAATAAAGTCAAGAGCGAATGCATAATATCTTCGAGCAACTCGACTATTATTGATTTTAGGGTTCTGTGAAGGTAAGGTAAATTATCTAAAGCCTCCGTCCCCTTCTCTAATAAAAATGCAGTTTTGTGCTTCTGAGATTTGCTTGACTCCAACAAGACGAAACAACTACATAGCGTATGTCTGTGTCCACTTTTTTAGTTTACACAGATTTTGATTCGTTGTTGTTAATGTAAAGTATGTAAGTGTATGTTGTGAATACAGTGTGTGTGGATCAACTTACCAAGGCACATCATGCTCATTGCAAATAATAATGTTTACTTTCTGTATTCATGTGATGGGAATAATGCTGGGATACTTTTCTGCTGAATTTATGAGAATTGTTTTTCAAAGCGCTGTCAATGTCACGTTGACAGTGAATTTACAATTTAGTGCACATGAAAAATATAAATCTTGCAATTGTGAGTCAAATGAAATGTTAAATGTGTTATTACCCTACTATTAGTGTTATCACAGCTTTACTTGATGAGATGACTTTTGGTTTTACAACTTAGAGACTTTTAGCATTTGACTGAGGTTACATGCACAAATAGGAATAGCAGAAGAATTGGATGTTGCTGTTGCAAAAGCTTTATGAATATCCATAAACCTTTTTTAGGGTTATGTACACTACACACGTATCAAAATAACTGCTAGATTCCTAAGATGTACCTAATAACTATACATATGTAATACTGAATATTTAGCATAGAATCCTTAATAAGTTTTTTATATGCCATGCAAAATATAGTACGTCTATAGGTATGTATGCAAGGCTGTATCTAGCTGCAGGGCACTACTGAAACGTGCCCCCACCGAAATCTCAAAAATGGGGTTATGTAGGGCACAAAAGTGCCCTTAATCGCGCGCTAGGCTCGATTATTGTTATTTATAATAACAATTTTACCTTGGTGCCCCCCCCCTCCCGAAACCAAATCCTGGTTACGGCCCTGTATGTATGCACAAGTAATTGTATATTTTATGTGTGGTAGATTCATGGAGTTTTGAAGCTGTTTTTCTTTGTAGAGTTAAAATTGCATGTAAAGCTTGGCAAGGCCGTCGATTCAAGTTGTAATATACTTTTGTTCGATTCAATAGAAACCTAAATAATTTCTAATTCAACCTCACCAAAGTTAATTCAACTTAAGTATGTTGTAATTGACTACTACTTATATTCTGAATACAAGTATTATGCTGTGTAAAAGTTTCCAATGACAAAAACCATTAGATAAATAATCAACCGGAACAATTGCATGTGAACGACAGAAATCTGTTATGTATTCTTACAAGGAATGGAAAATTGTGTTAGCGTGTGCTATCTGCAGACAAAGATAAGAACATCGTTTTCTAAAGATCCTTGTCATCTTAATGGCAATTTATAATCATTCTATTATTTTTTACAGCTATTTGCAGTCATACTTCAATGAGGTTTACCCTTCATTAGAGTTGATTGTTCTTTTATTGACAGTGTCCTACTGTCATGTTGCCATCTTCAGAATCCTCAAAAGATAATATATCGTTCTTACTTTCATTTCTTGTTGTATACGTACCGATACCAATAAAGCAATTATTGCTATATGTAATTCCTTTTCTTTTTCCTTGCGTATGACACTTGACAGATAAATCTTATCGTATTAAATGCTGAAGCCTACAAGTGTTAATACAGCACATGTACATTCATGTGCGGATACCTAAATCAAGGAGTTAAAGAGGATTACGATATAATGAATGCAGCCAGTAGATGTGCTAAAAACATTTGTTTACGAGCAAGCACAATGTAAGTAAGCATTATGTAAATGTATGGTAAATATCGCATATTTTAATTAACTTTAGATAGACTACTGTCACAACCAGAACCAGCAAACAGTAGGTGTATTAATCAACACTAGGTATATCAGTTAGCATCAACATAATAAAAGAAGGCTTCAATACAGAAGCTTGTTGTATTCGAAAGTATAGTAGGTATATTATATAAGGTATAATTAATGAAAATGACGAAGCTATCAAAGTATTTTAATTTATGAAGGTACTAAGCATTGAAATAACTTTGTAGCGATCAATTGTTTTCATTTACTCTTTCACAAAATTAATGTTATCTTATTCTAGATTTGAGTATCAAAATAGATATAATGGAAGCAATGAATATTGAATAGAAGTTTGAGACTTTTTTAGTAGTTAATGACAAAATTTCATAACAAATGTGTGTTAACAATTACTTAATCATTTATTTTCGAACTGTGACTAATGTATCGAAAGGGTAAGGAGACAAACTAAATCCAAGTTCGGGTTCTAAGGTTGGACGTGGTTCACCGGGGACTAGACTGAAATCAAACTTCTGCAGAAGCGTTGTTAGGTACAAAGGAAGTATTGAGTTCACAAGAGTGGCTGCCAAGCAGTATCGTTTACCTATACACAAATCATGTTACTTTATGAAATGGTTATAACTAGTTGCTATATACACACGCATCCGATTTATTATATACAATTCATTCATGTTCGCTTATTGATTTCAATGTGCAATTACCAAATCCAAAATGGATGACGCGTTTATCCGGTACAAATTGTCCCGACGAATTTATAAACCTCTCAGGGCGAAAATTCTCCGGGTCTCCCCAATGCTTAGAATCCATCATGACGCTGTAGTGATTGGATATTATATATGTTCCCTATAATTACAAAGTTTAGCAATGGCATACATACATACGAGTTAAGGGCAGTACCGTAACGACGAGGTGGCCAGAGGAGGGAACTCCTCCGGGCCGGGACGGTCAGAGGGCCGGGACAGGCTGGAAACATGCACAACTTTTCCACATTGTCACATAAAATTGGTTACAAACAAAGGGTGGACACTTATTGATTTCCGACTCTTCTCTTCCGTTTTTTCTTTCTCTACACATCTGAGGTCTCAAATCTACCTTGAAAATGGCCAATTCTCCGTCTAATATCCAAAAAAGAGATTCTTTTTACAAAATATTGTAAAAAATCGTTAAGTTTTATTGAGTTGAATTTAATGAGCGGATCCTGGCACATTTTATATCATATCACATAGGCATGACTGGTAGTGGAAAGAATAATATACTTGGATGCAAGCACTGGTGTAGACAAGTGTAACAATTGTCCCCCTAAATTCTAAAATAAATAGGTGGTTTTGCCCTAAAAAGTAAAAAAAATCGATGAATTTTTCGCGCTGAGCGCGAATTTTATGTATTTTATGTTCACATTTACAACTCAAATCTTGAGTTTGCCCCCCCCAGAAAAATAGCCTGCATGACTACCCCCTATGAATGTAAGTAGTAGGGTAATCATTATAATAAAGGGCCGGGACAAAATAAAATTGTTAAATTCCCTCCGGGCCGGGACGACCTTGTTACGGCACTGGTTAAGGGTAATACTACGTGCGATATTTAATTATTTACCTTTGGGATACGCCAATTGCGATACACAGAGTCTTCCGATAAAACCCTTGGTGCTGGATTTGGTACAACTCCAGAATATCGATGTGTTTCAAGTATCGTAGCTTGAGTATAGGGCATCCTATAGAATAGATTTTATATCTGGGTGTAAGTCTTAGAGAAATTACAAGAGAATAACAAAATTTTAACTCTACTTTCTAATATCTTCCAGTGTGGGAAATAAATGTGCTGGAACTGCGGCATCGATTTCTTTTTGAATTCGTCTTTGAACATGTGGATATGTGATCAAATAAATAATAGCCCAATTTAAAGTAGCACTTGTTGTAGTTGATCCAATTTGAAAGAAATCTTCTATCATCATTACTAACTGCTCCTCTGTATATTAAAAGAAAATTCATTATCAAATCATTAGCATGGAAATATGTGTATCTATTCTGTATTTAAACATCAATAATATAGTCGAAGAGTTGTATGTGTAGATTTAGACTACGAGCATTTCCTATTCATGTTATATCCCTACCTGTGTAAATAGTTTTAGATGAAAATGAATTGTGGTGAATTTTCTGCAAAAAGACATCAATAAAACTTTGTGGTTCGGTGAGATAGAATCCTTTGCTCTTTATCTCTTGTAATAAATTCTATTTAAGAAAATGCATGAACCAATGAAATGAATGTATGTTAAAAATATTTAATGTTTTATATTATGTTCAACAAAGATTTTACCCGAGAGTACTCGTGCATCTCTTTAACTAATTTTCTTCGAAAATGCTCTCTAGTTATAGTTGGAAACCAATTTCTAATCCAAGGGAAAAGAATATACAAAGGATCAGCTAGCGTTTGAATTTTTGTCGCTGCAAAGTTATTTTCCATCATTTTGATAAGTCGGATGTCATCGTGGGAGTATCGAATTCCAGCTATCATGCTCCAAGTCACATTCAGAATTGAGAGCAGAAAGTTTATTTTGATTGTTATTATTCCATTTGTAATTTGAATCGTTGCTTCTAATTCATCAATGATATCAGACAATTCAGCTTCAATTACGGCCTGCATGGACAAACTTTTGCCAAACCCAAAATCCCTCAAGGTCCGTTGTGAAAATTTTCTCATCTCAACCCAAATTTTGGGATTAGACACAAAAACCAAACCTATAATATATGTATATACATATTTGTAGTCACCTATTTGCATCATTGTACTTAATTAGGTATACCTATTATTGTTGTTTAATAAATAAAGCTATATTTCTTGTTTGAAAAGCATTGACTTTAGGTAGGTACACTAAACTTACTAATACTTATTAGATAAGTATAACATACCCAATTCTCTGTCGAATGATCTTGATTGAGTAAATTCATTCGTTATCTTTCCACTCCATTCTGTATGATTCAATAGTTCTTCCATGGCTTCGTATGAGCATAAAGCAACTAGAAAAAATTATCCTTTATAATGCATAGCTGTATGTATAATATAGGTACAGTTACATAAAGAAAAGGGTAAATGTTTTTTTAACGAGCTTACTCCCATAATATCTCCCAAATTCCAAGCTGTAAACATCTCCATACTTTTTTGCGAGAGAATCAATTGCAACCCAAGGTCTTCGATTGTAATAGGTTAGCAGATGTAAAATATTCCCTAAGAATGGTAATCTTAATGGGCCTGTTAAAGTGAATAGAACAATGAGATACTACCTTTTGTGCAACTACTACCTAGGTAATGATAAAACTAAAATCTCACCAGGTGGAAGTTTTCTCTGCAAATATTGATACTTCAAAATACTTGTTACAAGCAAAACAACGCAAATCAAAGCAAAAATGACTGTCAACATTATTATGCTACTGTACTACACGAAGAACACCAATCTACTAAAGTAATAATTGCATAGGTAATTAAGCATCACTCAGTTACGGAAATGATGAGCTAAAGGTCCTTTACTCAGAAATGCAAAAAATTACAGCATAAGAAACACTTACACCACGCACACCTGGCAAATTATAAAAATATTGATGACTTACACTCATGCTTGGATTCGATTGTATATGCTGAATGAATTGGCTACCAAACTATAATTGAATGATATCTTTCACTCAAGCATAAATTATTAGTAAATTGTCGATTCGAGGACAAAAATATGTATGTACAATGGAGCAATCTATTTGCTTAATATAAGCGAAATGGGAATTTTGGTATCATGAAAACATGTAAATTATTTAGTTTCTACTTTCTACATTGCCACTGTCATTTATTTACGAGAATTCCTATGAATGTATGTGTGTGTGTACATAGGCAGTGAATCTAAAAAAGCTATATTTATGTAATTACGTTGAGATAAGAATCCAGGAGTTCAGAATCAGAATAAAATATTCAGATTGAATGTAAAAATTGATTGTACATCTGGATATAGTCAAAGCAAGATAAATCTTTGTACGAAATATAAATTATATGAGCGTATTAGTCTAATTTAAGAAAGTTATCATTTAGCAGTCTACTGATATTCAGATGTGCATTGATTAAGTAATTACTTTAAAAAATTGACACCAAACCGAAATCAACACACAACTGGTCTGGGCAAAGACAAATATATATGTTTGTGTGTTAAGTGTTATATGTATTTGATAAAATAAAGCAATCTTTGTTGGTAAATGGACATTTTCATATTTCACTACTTTAATTCTTCCAATATTGATTTGGTTGGATTGTGTAGCTTTGCCCAAACAAGTATGTATGTTGTAAGTTGTTTAAACTTGTATGTAATGTGTTTGTTTGTATCCATATCCCCATTTGGCAATTGTGAGAATTTGTTGTATCGTATACACAGGTATGAAATCCTTTATTTCCATACCGCCAACAAGTTTCGCTCCTTCACGCTTCACTTACTTCACTTTTCACTAAAACTTCACAAACTTCACTTTACATGTTGGATCTGGATGACAAGTCTTGAACGAAACTGTTTAGTTTGTTTTGTTCAACTTGAAGTTTTCATAATTTCAGTTTTTAGCCATTGCTTTACTAAATTGTAACTGAATAAAAAGTTAACTCCGATTCATAGAGCAAAGATGAAGTTTCGAGCAAAAATTACTGACCCCAATTCAATCCGTCAATTTGCACGTAAGATAATATCGTCGCTGTTATGGCAAAAGGAGCGTTCAGAGAATGTCGCGAATGGCAAAAGGAGCGTCCAGAGAATGTTGA